>PVKC010006841.1:0-10767 GCA_004027635.1 Crocidura indochinensis | reverse complement strand
AAGATAGATTTACTGGAACTGGAAAGAGGAAGATGGGCAAACGCCTTTGTTTTGGGTTAATAACTGGGTGTCATCATACAACATACTTCAAATTTTCATTAGTTGGTACATTATTAGATCTTTAATTCACAGAAAAAAGGAACGTGAGTTTGATTCCTTTGCTGATAGATTTCTTTTCTTTTTTTTTTTATTCGAATAACTGTAAAAGTCTCCCAAGCTCTGATAAAGCACATTACATAAATTGTTTTGTTTTGTTTGTTTTGTTCTATGCCAACAGCAGACAAAAGCTAAAGAAAGGTAAAGAATTTCAACTCAGTCCTCATATATTCTGTAGCAGAAAACTTTTGCGTAAGAATTTTTGTTTCTAGTTTCAAAGGTTCCTTGTCCGCCCCTGGAAGTATTTGTGCCTTTATTGAAATGTGGTTATGGTTGGGGCACATGGGATAGGGGAGGTTATATGGCTGATAGTGTTCATCTTGCTTAATTCATTTTCTCTTCAGTGCTAATAGCTTTAAGAGAAAATGATGGCCTTGGTAAAGATAGTCAGAATAAGCTGAAAAAACACAAGTGTATTCCTAAATTAGAATGGCTATATTAAAAAACTTTGTTAAAGATAGAAACATATCTTTAATAATCATCTCAATACTTTGATTTAAATTCATTAGCTGTGTCATTAATTATTGGCTTGCTGGATCCTCTGAGAGTATCTTGCTGAGCTTTGAGAAGAAGTGCTAGGAAGGAAAGGATGAACCTGCTGAAGTGGGCAGCCAACAGTAAATAAATATATTTTTAACTCAGACTTATTTTTTATTTTGATAAGTTTGAAGCTGGATTGTAGGGACCTACACTCTGTTTGGGACAGAAGAAATTTTAGTGATAGTCACCAACCTTATTCAGGTCTTTTGCAGGCTTAGCCCTAAACTGAGATTGTTTAAAAAAAAAAAAAGTAAAGCCAAGGTTATATTCCATCATCTACATCTACTACTTACTGGATAGATTTAAAGTACCAAGACTATTTCTGGTTCTTCAGAATTTGGGTTTATTGGATTGCCTACCCTGAACAAGATTGGTTCACTTATTAAACTGAGTCTGCAGTTTGAAGGTCAGAAATACATTTTTATTGCCCATTGCCAAGGGGAACATATAGGCAAGGACAGGTTTTCTTTAAAATAATAAACAAGGAGAAATTTTTTATAGGAGAAAAGGCCTGGGGTATTTGGGATGCAGAATTTTAGACATTCAAAGTTAGCATAAGAGAAAATGTTCAGTTGTTACAAGTATCTATCTTTCAAAATTGGAATCATATTATTTTTAGTTCTTGAACCTAGGAACTAGAACTTTAACCTTTCTTAAAATGGAAGGTTAGTATCGAAGCATTGAAAGGTATCTGTTGTTTCCTTCTAGCCTCATTTTATAGGTAAGTTAAATAGGGCCCAGAAAAGTTGTTATTTAATCCTTTTTTTTGTTTGTTTGTTTTTGGGTCACATCTGGCAGCGCTCAGGGGTTACTCCTGGCTCTACGCTCAAATTGCTCCTGGGAGACTCGGGGGAAACCGTATGGGATGCTGGGATTCGAATCACCATCTTTTTCCATGCAAGGCAAACGTCCAACTTCAATGCTATCTCTCTGACCCTACTTAATCCATTTAAGATTATCCAGAGACCACAGAGAGAGGGCCAGGAGGGCCAGTTCATGGTAGGGAGCTTGCCACAAATAGTGGAGCAGTGAAGTTAGGATAAAGAAAGAACCACTATGACAATGACAGTTGGAACTGATCACTCTGGACAATAGCAGCATTTTTAATAGAGATTAAGTGATATGTACAGTGCCTTTCATTCACAATAGTGAAAATAGTAAAAACCACAGTATCTAAAAGGAAAGAGAGAGAGAGAGAGAGAGAGAGAGAGAGAGAGAGAGAGAGCAAGAGAAATTTAAATGTCTGTCACAGGTGCAACCAGCAGGAAGGGTGGGAAGGAAACTGGGAACATGATGGTGGAAAGGACATTGTACATTTTAATATTGAAAGTCAATTATAAACAACTTTGTAACCACAGTGTTTAAATAAAAGAAAAAAAGTTAAAAAAATAAATAAAAATTGTTCCAAGAATCCAAGTCCCCCTAGTTCTTGGGTTCTTCCTTGACATTTAGCTTTCACCACCATCTGACATGTCTCACCAAATCAATAATCAGTTGTGTGTCCAACTTTGATCTTCGTGTGGGAGGTATGAAAGAGAAGGATATTTATTATTTTGGAGGTTATATATAACAAAGTGTTATGGAGTTGATGAGATTTGTTCTGTAGGAAAAAATAATGTTTCATGTCATTGAAATGAAGTTGCTATTATATTTTATATAACCAGGAAAGGAAAATAACACATTGGATGTTAATTTTTATTATCTATCTTCCTCTTATATAAGGAAAATAGAGATAAAATTAATTGGGTAAAGGTGTTCCTAAGAGTGTTCCTAACAACATTTTTCATTGAAACTGATGCTTTTCCATCCAGTATCTTCATCTCTTTCATCAAGAACTTTGATGATGATACATATTTTTGGCAAGAGTATATACATTAAAGAATTCAAAACGATTGTCAATGGAAACCTCAGATATTTTTGCACATATAAAGCTATTTTTTTCACTGGTGTTTTCTTTTCACACCTCCGACCATTGTCAGATTTGATATGGAGTTTTTTGATGTCCTCACATGTACAGGTGATAGTGTACTTGGTTGAAGATGAGTCCTGATGAGTAATGTTAGTATGTGGATGATATGTATGCATAGCTGACAAGTATAATGATAGAGGAGTGTAGGGACGAAAGACAATAGTAGATTTAATGCAGTAGTAAAGAGTTTCAGGAGGTAAAAGCTGAATCTGGATCTTAAAGGAGAGGTTATAAAAAGCACAGAATGCCATCAGATTTAAGACCTAAATTGGTCACTATCGTAAGTTTAGAGTATGTATTTTGAAATTTTGTTGTTCTTTTTATAATTTGATTTTTTTTTTGGTTTGTTTTGTGATGCTTGGAATTGCAAGGCAAGTACTCAACTACCACAGAACTATGTTCCTAGCTCTAATTTGAATTTTGGGCATGGTTGACATAACCAGTTTATTATGTAACAAACAATTGAAATTTATTGATGAAGAGACTAAAATGTCCTTCCTCTCACCCCAAAATGCAAAATCGTCTACCAAAATATCTGTTGTAGGATGATGTATGTATAAACTATCATTAGCAGTAGTGCTGTAAATCACAGTACCTCAGTAAAAATGAAAAAAAAAAAATTTTTAAATACATTCTTTATTGGTGAAGGATATATGTAGAGTCAGTCTTGTTAAGTAAGTGTGCTTTTGGACAAAGTAATTAACTTGAGGCATGTACAGTTTATTCATACCATCAATTATTTATTGAGTACTTAGTTTGTGTAAGATAATGAGTGTAGTGGGGAAATGTTAGAATAAATATGACATGTTCCCTTACAGATGAACTATGAATCAGAATGTTGATGAGGAAAAAAAAATACAACTTCAGCCTTCCTTACATAACAGCTTTTTTTCTTGTTTGCTAAGGTTTCCAAAGAAAACTTATTTTCTTGTTTTGGAGACTAAAGTCCAAGATCAAAGTGTCAGTAGAGTTGGTTTCTTTTGACATTTCTCTTCTTGGTTTGGAGATGTCTTTCTTTTTTCCTCTGTCTTTAGAGTAAGTCCCACACAAATGAGTTTATTTCAGTTAATTAAGGTCTTTAAAGACTTTCTCTTTAGATACAGTAACTGCTGGGTTCTGGGGGTTGAGATGTTAGCATGAGTTGTCAGGTGACACATTAAGCCCATCACACTTCCTTAGGGATTCACAGCCTCTGCACATGTGTTATTTCTGCTGTGGATTGCTTCTTTCTCTATGTATTTCTTTATTTGAGCAGAGAAGGTGCTGGGCGAACTTCAGACTGATCCACTGCATGTACTTTCATTGTTCTTATTTACTGTTACATATTCATCATATTCAAGTTCTTTGTTCAGGTCTTTGTTTTCATTGCTATTGAGGCATTTGATGCTGGAATGATGTTTGGGGACCATGTGCTGTTGGGGATCATGGTGAGCTATTGCTCTGGCCCTAATTTTTTGTTTTCCAAATTATATTAAACATTTACTTACGAAACAGTACATAGATGGTCACAATCAGGTTGGAGGAAGACATAGGTGTAGCTGTTGTAATAAGCGGTGTTGTGTAAGAGTGCTATAAACTAGGCAATAGACGCCATTGTAGAATTATAGAGGATCAGACTATAACTGCTGTAGGGAATTTAGGTGGGTTTCATTGAAGAGGTGGTATTTGTCATGCCCTTGGAGAATGCAAGGTCACAAATGCCAGTATCTGCAAAATAATGAAAAACAAAGCAATACGCAGAAGAAGCAAGATGTTTTTGGAGAAATGAGTATTATTCTTTGGTTGTTGTGTAGCCTTTTTTTTAAGGGATGACATAAGAGAAGGAGAGGAAATAGTTCACTCATTTATTATTGTCCGGTAATAAATTACCACAAACTTATGTCTTAAAATAATACAAATTTATTTTATAGTTCTGGAGGTTAGAAATCCAAAATATATCTTAATAGAGTAAAATGAAGGTGTTAGCAGATCTTTAATCTTGTCTAGATGCTCAAAGGGACCATCCATTTTCTTTTTTATCTTCTGGAGACTGTGCATTGAGGGCTCATGGCCACCTTCCATTTTCAAAGTCATCAGTGTGTCTGGTAGAGTCCTTCTCATACCACATCACTTATAAAGTGCTTTTTCTGCCTATGAGCGCTTCTGCTTTTAAGGACCTTTAAATTAAATTTGACTGGGTCTACTCAGATATTCCATAATGATTTTCCTTCTTTAATGTAAGCAGAATTAAGTTGTAACCTTAATTTCATCTGCTTCCTTAATTTTTCTTGCCATTGAACACAGTGTTTTGGGTTTTTCTTTAACTGCCTGCCAGTTCATGAAAAAGGTAATTCACTTAATTGACAGTTGTTTTAAACCAACAGTCGGTCTGCAGATGTGAAAAGGTTGAAAATCACTGATTTAACATATTCATGGTTTAAGGGAATTACAGCAGGAACATCTTTGGGAGGCCTTTATTCTGCCTACCATAGACAGATTGGGGCCAGATTATGAAAACTTTAAATAGAGCCAGCAAATATTTTTATCAGAGGAATAGCATGGTGATTGTAGTGTCATTGGAAATTTCATCTAGAAATGCTACCTAGAAGATAGGTCTGGAAAGAAATCAGCAAACCTGAGTTGGGTTTTTTTTTTTCAGCTTTGCCATTGATATTCTCTCTCTCTCTCTCTCTCTCTCTCTCTCTCTCTCTCTCTCTCCCCCTTTCTCCCTCTTTTTTCTCTCTTACTCTTTCTTCTCTTTCTCTTCTTTCTCTTTCCCCCCAGATTAATTATGTTCCTAAATCTTTAATCAGATAATCCGTAGTCTTGAACATTGATGTAGCCACTGTTCTTGAGTATGCTCACCAAGGACCTTTTTGTTTTTCACATAAAAGTAGACTAACAATCAGGAGAGTTGAATTATGATTCATGTTTTGTCAATTTGATTTGTAACATCAGGGATATCCTTTATATGGAGATGGTGCAATTCTCCATATCAGAAAAAGAGATTAAAAACAATCACCCATCCAACAGAGCTATAAAGATAGTGATAAACCTTATGCTGAGTGAAATGAATCAGAAGGAGAGGGCTAAACATAGAATAGAATAATCTCATTTATTTGTGGTATATAAGAAAAATAAAAGACAGTATGCTAATTGTATTCAGAAACAGTAGAGATGAGGATTAGGAGAATCAGCCCATGGTAGAAAGTTTGCCACAAGAGACGAGATGCAGTTAGAGTAAAGAGTCTACTCTGACAAGAATAGTTGGAACTGATGACTCTAGACAAGAATTGGGTGCTAAGAGGGGATAAAGTGGCATGGCACCCTTCTGTTACCAGTAGTGCAAAAGTGCAAATCACGAGAGATGGGGGGTGGGGAGAAAGAGAAGAGAGATCCCAGAGACAGGAAGGGGAGAGGACATGGGGAGGGTGAGAAGGAAACTGGAACATGTGTAGTGGGAAATGTGTGCTGGTAAAGGTTGTTGTATATTGTATATTGTATGACTCTAACTCAATCATGAACAACTTTATCTGTGATAAGATAAAAAACTATTATGAACCTTGTAACCACAGTGTTTAAATTAAAAAAAAGTGATAATCCTGTTCCAAAATAACATTTTAAGTTCTAGTAAAAGTAATTGGTTGTTGACTTAAGAACTTATTGTTTTCCTTTATGGTTTGAAGATAGGATAAAATAAATAACAAACAAAAATATGATGCTCGATTAAAAAATAATTTCGGTATCCCCTTATTCTCATCCACACTTGGGTTTAAATTTCTGACATCTCAATAATTGCCTTCTTAACTTATGCAGTCATTCTTGACAAATGCTTGAAATTTTGAATCAACTTCCTAAGTTTTCTCTTTCAGACGCCACTCATACATTCACTAGTGACATCCTAAGTCCAAATAAGGTTCTCTGTGCAGTTATAGATATTGTAATCCTCCCACAGTTGCTATATGTCTGTGAAGCAGTAACTCTGTTTTGATTTTTTTTTGGTAGAAGTGTTATTAGTGTTATATATGAGTATATAAGGAAGAGGTTTATTCATTCTAACTGGATGATGAAATGTAATGTTATAAAAGGGGGATGCTTTGAACACCCTTGACTCCAGAACTTAGGAATGAGAAAAGAAATTAAAGCAAGAAGGAAAAAGATAAGAAAAGGAAGTAATGGGAAATAGGGGTTGAGAGGCTTCTGTTATGTTGGTGTTAGGAAGAGGTATAACTATACCTCCAAAGCACAGACTCAACAATACTGAAAACGAGATCTAAGCTGCAGCCACTGAACTTTGAAATGTGCCTGTCAAGGTGTCAAGGTGTCAAGCTGTAGGTGGAGTGGGGTGGGGTGTAGAGGATGATAAAAGTATAGGAACACTGGTGAGAGTTAACACTGGTGCTGGAATTGGTGTTGAAGTGTTACATGTCTAAAATTTAACTATCAATACATTTGTAAATCATGATTCTTGAAATAAATTATCTTTAAAAAAACTTTATTCATTCTGATCTATTATAGACCAAGATAAAATAGCAATCGATTAAGAGTACGACTCTAAAGCATAATCATTTTCGGATTTTTACCTGTGATCTGTCTTGCCATATATAAGACATAAATGAAATCTGATTATTCATTCATATGTATAATCAGCTTCCCAAATCATTCAGCCAAATTAAAATTCTCTTCCCCAAAGTGAGGATCTTAAGATTTTCATAGTCTGATTAGCCTTGTCTTCAAACAAGGCATTTTAGCTGACATAATTGCCTCGATGACTATTTGTAGGGGATTGTGGAGGAAGCCTTGTGCCCCAAGACCAGAACATGGAGAGGCACGGGTTTGGAGACTGATGATAAGTAAAATAAGTCAGAGGAAGAAAGATAAAAACAGAATGGTATCACTCATATGTGGGATCTAAAAAAAAAATAAAAGACAGTATAATAATAACATCCTTGGGGCCGAAACGGTGGTGTGGAGCGGTAAGAGAAAGCAGTAAGGCCTTGCCAGCACTAGCCTAGGAGGGACCACGGTTTGATCCCCTGGCGCCCCATATGGTCTCCCAAGCCAGGAGTGATTTCTGAGCGCATAGCCAGGAGTAACCCCTGAGCGTCACTCGGTGTGGCCCAAAAAAACAATAACAACAACAACAACATCCAGAGACAATAGAGATGAGGGCTGGAAGGACCAGTTCATGATAACAAGCTTATCACAAAGAGTGTTAAGTGCAGTTAGAGAAATAACTACACTAACAGCTACCTTGGCAAATGCCAGTGTAGGAAATAATCCACACACTAGTGAAACCGGGTAAAACAGGTTCAGGAACTCCAATACACAAGCCTTCCGCTCCTAAAAAGAACAGTGGAGGAAAGCCAGAAACGCAAGAGAGGGTTTTCCTGAGACCTAGGGTCTTTATTAGAAAGCATCAGACCACGCCTTGGGGTGAGGGATTTGGTTAATTCAACAGGGGGTTGCAGAAAAGGGGAAATTTTGAAATGGTTGTATGGATAGTATACGGTCATCTAGGCAGTATCACTGAGCTTCCTATATTTTTTTTATAAATTGAATCTAAAGTGGTGTACAGATCTGTCCTAAGCCTGCACATTGACTTACTCCTAGCAAACTCCATTCCTGTAAGCTCCCCATTAGATGCCCTATATAGATAATCCATTATCTCTCCTACTGTGTTTTTACTGTACCCTTCCTATATTTTGATATGCTTGGACACACAGATACCATTGTGTTGCAAATGCCTACAATATTCAGTATAGTAATACACTATGCATGTTTATAGTCTAGGTGCAATGGGGTATAGTAGGTTCTAGCTTTTTATAACTTTATTCTACACTTTTGCACAGTAGTGAAATTTTTTCTAATAATGAATTTCTCAGAAGGCATTCCATAAGTGATGCATGACAATCTGTTGTTCCATGAAATGTAGAATAACAATTTTCTTTCTTAACAAAATTTTTATTCCAGGGGCCTGCGATATAGCATGGAGGTAACGTGTTTGCCTTTCATGCAGGATAGTGGTTCGAATCCCAGCATACCATATGGTCCCCGGTGCCTGCCAGGGGCAATTTCTGAGCATAGAGCCAGGAGTAACCCTTGAGCGCTGTCAGGTGTAACCCAAAAACAAAAAACAAAAAAGAAACAAAACAACAAAAAAAACATAAAATTTTTATTCCAGAAGTCAAAATGCATAATAGTTATATCAGAAATTAGATAAATAAATATTCAAGTTTAACTTTCTTGATTAGGTTAGGGCAACAAACCATTTTCTTACCAAACTTCTGATTTTTCTTCCTTCCTAATTTTACTTAGTTCTTAAGTTCTATATTTCCAAGATTGCAGTTATGCATTTTTTCTCATAATGTATTATTTAGCTCCAACTTATAAATGTAAGAATATGCATTACTTTGTGTTGTTTGTGGTTTACAAAGTAACTCAAAAATCAGTGCTAGAAATCCAAAATTGAAATGAGGAAAAACTTTCCATTTATTAAAAACATATTTTAAAAAAGGAATAAATTTAAAGAAATTTGAACTTATTCTCTGATAACTACATTGCCAGAAGAACTTAAAGCACATCTAAATAAGTAGGAACATATTCTCTATTTATGTTTTTAGTGTTGTTACAGTACTTCTTAAAATATTTACATATTCCACACAATACCAGCTGGTATTTTTTTTTTGAAATAAATTGACAAACTGATTCTCATATTTGTACGGAAATGCAAGGGTCCCAGAATAGCCAAAGTTATTTTGAAAAAGAACAGTTTAAAAACTTAAACTTCCTGATTTGACAATCTGTTATAAAACCATAGTAATCAAGACAGTATGATATGGCACATGATGGACTTGTAAGTAATTAGACTCCAGTCCTGGAGTCTGTAGAGTCTACTTATTTTGAACTTATAGTCTAGCCACTGGTTTTAACCACTACTCTGCAGATCAGTACCAGCTCCCAGGTTTAAAAAAGTGAAAACCACTGTAGTGGCCCAAGATAGATTTAGGATTAAATTGAATGTTTAACTGGTATAAAGAGTACGTCTTTCCATGGTCTTCCAAAGACAGACAAAGTTTGTGTTATGATTCTCTTTAGAGAGGGGAATGAATTGTCATTCTATAGATTTCAGTTTCTTTGCTTGTCTTGCAGATCCAGTTCTGTGGTGAAATCAAAAGTTAGATTTTATATATCATGTCATCTCTTTTCATTGTACAGTGGGAGAAATATTGTCTTTTTGCTTTCTAGATCTTAAACAGAGTTGAAATAACATGGTACTTGACTCGTAACAGATTTAGTACTCAGTTAAAAGTTGAATTCATTGAATACTTAGCATGACAGGCACTGCACTATTTACTGCATCATATAATTTAATGTACATGTCTATTTATAAAGTACTGTTATTATTCCTCCTTTTTAGATTAAAATGAAAATGAGTGGAGAAAAAGAACTTAATATACAGATATAAATACTATTTTTTGTACCATAAGATGCACCTTTTCACCCCCAAGATGTGTCTTTTGGAGTGAATGCCACCTAGAGCTAAAGCCGGAGTGCAGGGGAGGAGAGACAGTCATAATGATTCTTAATGTTGCATTGACTGCTGTTCACTTAACATGATTGAAATATTATTCTGTTATAGTTTATTAAATATTTTAGTACACCATTTACTTTAGAATATTTTTCCTTTTGTTTTCCTCATCTAAAAACTCTGTATCTTACAGTCAGGTACGTCTCATAGAGCAAAAAATACAGTAATACTTTAATTTTATTGAAATTACCTTTTATTTTCACTCCCCAAATAAAATTTCTGAATCCATTTTTCATTTCTCCAAGGAAAGAAGATTAAGTCCCATGGCATTAGCAAATTCTCATTTTCATTATTTGATGGACAAAACAGGCATACTGGATAAAGGAAAACTTGAAAAGCTGATTGGACTTTCATTTGTAGGGAGAAGATACTTTAATTAGGGTCTGTAGGCTTGGATAGGCTGTGGTACTAGCACCTAAGTTTTATACAGGTGAATAACCAAAGTAACTGCCATGGCTTTGCTACCATTTCCCTCTTGTTCCTTTTCCTTCTCTTTTTCTAACATGAAATCATTAAAAACCTTTTTTATGGG
>PVKC010006840.1:0-30438 GCA_004027635.1 Crocidura indochinensis | reverse complement strand
CCCTTCTCATCATGATACTACTCTAAAGGATGGCAGGGTAAGTGAACATTCTCTGAACTTAATCTCAATTTGAAATCTCAAATTGAAAGTGAATTGTGGGCTCCCTGTGGGGGTCATAAGCTCAGCCTCCATTTCCATATTTATAAAGACAACCTTGTTCCTTCCTTCCTAGGATTATTATGGGGAAGGAAAGATCTAACTAGTTTGCCTGAATTTCTCTGGGACTGCACACCAAGTATCCCAATCATAACTCTGTGTATTATATATTTGTCACGCAGCTGGGAGTAATGGCTGAGAGATTAGTCCTCTTTTCCTCTCCAACCCACTTGCCCTGGCGCCTGAGAAACAGAGCATCCCCATGGCAACCACAGCAGCTGGTCCCTTGATAAGAGCTGGAGCTGGGGCAGCCACAGTCACTGCTACAGAGGAACCAGCCTAGCTTCCAAGCAACCTTGCGCTTCCCATAGAGCCTTCTGAACCCAGCTCCTGCACTCATTGGTAAGTGCTTTGTGATTTTGACTCCAAAAACTCTAGTGAGGAGAAAAGCAATTTCCCAAAAGTTCTAGTGTTCTTTATGTGTTTTGGACAAAGAAGTCTAGTACTATGGAGGGAAGGGGTGGGATTGTGTTTTTTTGGAGCAAGGTAAAGTAGAGAGAAGAAAGTGTCACTTTGAGGTTTTTGTTGCTAGTGTTGTGTTTTTGTTTAGTTGTTGTGTTGTTTTGTTTTAATTTTATTTGAGAGAGAGGAACGCATTCTGTGAGACCAAGTCCTGGTAAATAAAGTTGTGAAGTCGCAAGATAAGCAATGATGATCTTCATAGTCACAGAAAATGGAAATATTTATATTACAAACTCTGGATTAATAAACGCAAAAGCATTTTTATCTCCTACCTTAAGCCCCTCTTTCATGGAAATACTAAACATGTTGGTCTTTTTAATGAAAGCATTTGATTTTATGAAGAGTGGCAATGTTGAACCTGACTTAAATCTTTCGGTTAAAAGAGACTTGATAAAGGATATAAATCTTTTATAACTGGGAGGCTTCCTAATAAGATAACATATCTTATTAGATATGTTAGACTAGATATATTAGATAGGCTGTGGGAATTTCCTTCTAAGTTTTTTTCCATCAAGTAAGTTTAGGCCTGATCACTTGGGGGCAATTCTTTAGAAAACGTAGCATCACTTTGATCCTAACAAAAAGCCATAATCAGCTTCCCGAGGTCTGGAAACTGGTGTTGTGTATTGTATCACCAAGTTTTCATCTTGATCCACTAAAATATAATTGGTTTTTAAGAATGTCAGAGATGAGAGAAGGAAAAGATTTCAGTGGTTCGTTTTAGATGACCACATCTAATCACAAGTTGGGTATTAGGAAAGCAAAGTAAGCAACGTTAAATGTTAGCATGCTCTGGGGCCTGATCTGGGAGCTTGACAAATTACTGATTGTTAATACCCTCAACAACCCTACAGAGGAGGAACTATTAATTCTACTTTTACACATATGGAAGCTAATTTTCTAAGAGGTTGCTGTAGCACAGTTCACCCAACCAGAGTGGTACAAGCAAACAAATAATTGCTTTTACCAATATGAGAAATATTTTGATTATTATATTGTGTGTTAAACTATTTATTATAATACCCAACTGATATATCTACCTAGTGTAAGAGACATGAAAAAATGTTCAGTCTAGCCTCTGATATTAAACTAAACATATTTTTCTTTTGCTGTAGAAATAGCCCCACTATCTCCTAAGAGAGGAAAGAACTTTGCTCTAGGGAAGGAAGCTTCCCCAAATGTATTCTCAGCTTTATCAGACTTTTCCCATCACTTAGTGGGGTTCTTTCCCTGGCACCTCATTTCCTGCACTTTCAGTTCCTGTTCTTGAACGGGAATATGACCTTTGTTATTAACAACTCCTGTATATTGCATACAGGAAATAAATCTTTTCTATTAGAGACATTGCCATGTAGACAGACTAAAGAATCAATTAGCAAAAGGAAGTTTCTGGAGTTTAGTATCTAGACTCTGAAGACCTATTTAATCCCCTGAAATGCTATTCTGAAATTCTGGATTTAACCCCCTGAAATGCTACACCGAACCACTCCCATTCTCTCAAGAAACAATAAAGAAAATGTTTTGAAATTTTATGAATATATTCTTTAATAGGAAATCAGATGTTGTTGTTATTGTTGTAAGGTTTCACATAAACTAATTAGCAAAACTGGACCAGAAGGGATTAGAATCATCTTGTTGTTTTTATTTATGTCATTTAGGGGCAATGTTCCTTTTTTTTTTGCTACTGCAACAGTATGATTACAGTACTTCATTAGATCTAGGGGTGTTTCATAAGGATGATGTTTAAGATCTACAATAATATGTACTCAGGTTATTTAGGAGAATTGTTCTATTGACATTACAATGGTGTTCCAAATCATGAGTGTTTCTGTTATATCCCAGAAATTCAAGTTAACCTTGGCAACAAGAAAATGTGGAAGTGAAGTTTTATGAAATAGCTTCAGAGCATCTCTTATGGTCTTGCTTTTTTTAAATTGGAATCCAAAGACCTAGGGTGATGTATTTAGGATTGAAGGAGCTGAGAAAAATGATGAGATGTTCCTAAGCAGGGTAAGAAGGGCAGGATTCCCCTACATGTGCATAGTGCTCTGGGGAGACAGGGTTAAAGAAATGCTGAAGGGTCAGGGTCAGGAATGGGACTTCTGAATGTTCCATTTCTTAACTTAGAATGAAGACTTATTCCTATCTCACAGAAATCAATCATCCCTGTCTAGCACAGGTCATCAAATCTGAATTCTGAGATTTTGGGGAGATTCCAAATCTTTCAGATATCTAGGAAAAAGAATTTCTGAGCTTACTATACCCATTCTTTATCACCCTGATATAAAAGTGTTGTTATCTCCATAACATTCAGCATGATCCTGGGGATAAGGGAGAAGCATCTACCATTTTATGACTATTACTCAGTACCCTCACGTCATTCGTGTGCTTCTTTGACACTTGTATAATTATGAAGGGTATATTATTAGGTAATTATGTATAAATTACTTAAGGGCAGAAGCTATATTATGAAAAGCAGTTTTACTCCTATAAAGATTAAGCCTGGTCCTTCTATGGGTCAGCTTCTGACTAAGATCTGATGATTTTTATCATAATTCCACTGTTGAGCAGGTTTCCATTATACAGTTTATGTCACCTATCGTGATATAAACCAGTATTTCTCAACTCAAGGTCATATAGCTCCATTTGGACCCTCCAGGATATTTTCAGGGGCTTATGATATGACACTAGGAGGCTAACCAGACATATGGGAGAGGTAGTAGAAAAGGGGTGATATGTAGAAAAAAAATAAGACTTCAGTAAAAAAAAATTGAGAAACGTTGGTACAGACTACTGTATAATATCAAATGCTCCTTCCTTGGAGCCTACCAAATAAAGGTCCTAGAGGTATTCCATTTAATCCTCACAGTTACTTTGTGAGGTTGGTATAAATGTCAGCTTCACAGATAAGAAATGAGGGCAATTATGTGGGGAATGGTTTGCAGAGAAGGACATACATTCCTTGGTGATAGTCTATTCATGTACTACAAAGAGGTTAACCTTTGTAATTCCATAAAAGCATCAGCAATTTGTAGGGAGAAAGGATAATATAATTATAATGCTCTCTGGTTCTACAATCCTTAGTACACTTTTGGGGAGGGGGCATACCTGGTGGTGCTCAGAGGATACTCCTGGCTCTGTGATCCGAAATCGTTCCTGACAGGCTCAGGGGACCATATGGGTTGCCAGGTTTTGAACCACCGTCATTCTGCATGCAAGGCAAATGCTCTACCTCTATGCTATCTCTCCAGCCCCTCCCCTTAGTACACTTTTAAAATGAAGCTTCTTCACCAAAGTCAAGTGACTTCTTTTATGAAATGATATTTAACCTAGATCTCTTTGACTGAAACCCAAACTCAATTCAAATAACACATTGTTAAACATTTATGTTGGAGCAGCCAGATAACCCAAGCCCCAGGACTAGCCCACCTGGGTAGAGAAGAGAGAGGCACAATTGTCACAGCAAACTTACAGTACAAAGCAGAGGACCTGAGTTTAATAAAAGACTCAACTCTAAGGCTGAAATTTTTTTAACTTAAACTCTTAGAACTTGTGTAAATATTTAGCTGGTTCTCCAGGTAATATTTTCAACACAGATATTGGTCAGGGCCTATGACTTTGTTCCCAAAAAGAAGAACATTGATCTTATAGGTGCCTACAGGATACTGAGGGCTGTATCCTTGCTCTTAGACCTCAGCCCTAAACATGCATTTCCCGATTGCCAGTCTCACAACTTTCCTCCCCAAGCTAGCAGGTGAGGCTTGCTTATGATTCCAGGGAATTGGTAGTTGCTAAATATACAACACTAAAAACAATGGCCTCAATTGATTTCTGTTGAAGTCACTCAGCACAATCAGTCTGCTCAGAGTGACACTAAAAGCTGAGCTCAAGGAATCCATTAATGGCTCCATCTGCTCTGCTATGATCTCAGCCTAGAGGGGGAGAAGCTTCCCTTCTTCCCAGAGAAACTGGTTCATTCCTCAGAAGGCAATGAACTCTGAACTTGAAATGTTAATATAACTGATCTGTGGATTCATTTGCTCGTGAGTGATCCAAGACCCTCTGGAGAATAAAGTGGGTCACTTTAAATTTATTTCTCTCTGTCCATTTTTGCTTGATAAGGGCATGAGTAATAAATTATCTAAAAGAAACTCAAGAACCAGAATCTAAGAAGACTAATGAATACTTCCTATAAATCTTAACTAATGTACTTCTCATTCAGACCCGGCACATGTTCATTCTGAATTTCTATTTCTCTTGGACAATGGCTACAACTAATAGCTCAGGAAGGTTCAATAAATCTGTGGTCTAGGAAATATAGGAGTTGAGAGAGGCTGGGGACACACTCGCTTTAATATCAGGATAGATTGATGAGAATATAAGATTAATTTCATGACTAGAATTTTCGTTACTATATCTTGCTACTCTAATTTGGCCAGAAAAAGACCTCATTCCTTTTGATTTTCTCCAAAGCAACCTTTCCAGAATATAATGGCTGAAAATGAAAAGCCTGGTTAATTTAATGCAAAGAATTCACTTTCTTTTGAAGAGACTCAAGTGTATAATAAAGTCTGCCAAACTGTATTTAGATTCTATCATAGTTCTTCAATATAAAACTAAATAAATTAATTCAATTTTTGAGCTTCATTGTCCTGATTCTCCCACCCTAAAAAAGTATAAGCCATGTTCAATTAAGATTTTCTGTAACTCTCTGTTACTTAGTTCAAATTCATACTTAATAAATTACTATTCCCAACTTCAAGGATGTCTCTGAGAGAGGATGTGCTAATTACTGAAAAATCCTTGAGTGTGTTTGCATTTATGTGTTGATCTGTTTGTGTGCATGCATAAGTTTCCTCTAATTTGGTTTAAATATTTGGTGTTTGAGCAGCTAAATATTTTTTAAAAGAGAAGCAAAGCAGGCTTGGATTAGGATGATGAAAAAAATTGATAGTTTGGGACTTACTTAAAACAAGTAAATGACTGAGATAAAAATGTATTATTGAACTTCTTTCTTTACGTTCACAGTGCTGGTGAAGAAATCATCTCTTGGTGATGTCCACCGAACAAATGGAGCCACTAGAACTCTCAGAAGACAGGCTAGATCAGCTCAACCCATGTTGTGGTCACTTAGGTAAATGCTGCAGAGTAAATGATAAATCAGGAAACAGAGTAGGGGTATCTGCCATTTAGTTTTCAGGCAAAAAATTTCTGTAATCTCATCATCTGTGGCAGTGAAAGGCAATTAGCCAAGAATCTGTGGAGTCTAAAATTAGCAAATACACCAAGAAAAATTGATTTCAGATAACATTGTCCTCTCTTCAGGGTCTGGCAGTTCCAGGCAAAAAAAAAAAAAATTGAAGCAATCAATGAAGTGTGGCTATAGAGCTTGTTTCTAGCACTTCCTTCACACTCAACCACATGCAGTGCCAATAAAATATTTCAAATATCTCTCTTTGCCTATCAAGACAGAATTTTAAATAGCCTTTTTTGCTTTATTGTCAATCTGTTTCAGTTCCTGAACTGACTTTTTGCATAACCTTTGTAATGAAAATACCAGAAACATTTCTGCCTCTACCCATTTCTAAAAAATGAGACACTCAGACTTTTGATGGATGGGCCTTTTGCATATTCATAGTCTTTGTTTGCACCTCATCTGATTATGACATCCCCCCCCCCCATCTTTCTCCATTTGCCATCAAGATACTTTATGTTTGGGATTTCTCCAAAATTGGGGAAAAGTACAAGTGAAGACAAAGTCAAGTTTTAAGTAAATGCCTTGCTTTTATACTGTGCTTCTATTCTTGGGATGGAATGATGACACGTATCAGGTTTGATCCCTGCCTGTATCTCAAGACCCCCACAGCTGGCCCACACCTATTCTGAGCAATGTTCATTGAAGAAATGTTTATGGCATGTATAATAGAAAGAAAAATTAGCAGGTGACTATTGCACCAAAAACTGAGACACACTGTCCCACGATCATTGATTTATTTTTGATCCTATAATTTTTCAGAAGTATAACATTTTATCTGACGTTTACATCTCAGTTCCCTTATCAGGAAATGCTATATTTTCTATCGACTTGCTCTAAATGAGATGATGTGCTTAAGAAAACATAGCAGAGCTATCAGAAAAAGCACTGTTTTTTAAATTCGCTTATTATATAAATTAGTTTATTATATAAAGAAAAGTCAATAAAGTAAAAATGTCAATAAAATCCTCCCTCAGTCCTATTTTTGTTCAATAGCTTACACATAGCTGATATATTGAATGATGGGACAAAACTACTAAAGTCTTTGAGGTGAAATGAAATATCTATTTCCAACGAATGTTTCTTTTTGTTGTGTTGTTGTTTTTGTTTTTGGGCCACACCTGGTGATGCTCAGGGGATACTCCTGGCTATGCATTCAGGAATCGCTCCTGGCTTGGAGGAATCATATGAGATACTGAGAGATCAAACCTAAGTCTGTCCTGGGTTAGCAGCATGCAAGGCAAATGCCCTACCGCTTGTACTACCACGACCACCCCAACAAATGTTTCTTTTTTAATTTTTATAATGTTTATTTAAGCACCATGATTACAAACATGTTTATAGTTGGATTTCAATTATAAATAAGAACACCTTCCTTCACCAATGCAACCTTCCCACCACCAATATCTCCCAGGTCCCTCCTCTTCCACCCCTGCCATATTTGAGACAGACATCCTATTTCTCTCAACTATAATTATATAATTATAAACATAGCTATATATAAAACTTTAACTATATAGCAACTCTATAGTTGTTAGTGTAGTTATTTCTTTAAATAGAATTACCACTCTTTGTGGTAAGCTTCATATTGTGGCTGGCCCTTCCATACCCCATCTCTATTGTCTCTAGGTATTATTACCATACTTTTATTTTTCTTAAATACCACAGATGACTGAAACTATTCTGTGTGTCTCTCTCTCCCTTTGACTTATTTCACTCAATAGTTTTCATGTTCATTCATGTGTAGAAAAATTTCATGACTTCATCTGCATAGCATTCTATTTCCTAATTGTATATAAAATGGCCTAAGATAGTGGTATTTAACTTAAGATATTTAACTTGTGATAATTTTATATATTATGATCTTTTGGTAGTACAAAAATGATAATATATGATTATCGAATATTTCTGATGGGAGGTCTTATGTATACTGTATTTTCTTTTTTTAATATAATTTTAATTTTGATCATAGAGGCTTACATATTGTTGACAATAATATTTTATAATATAATATCAGGGGATTCCAATCACCGAATTATCCTCCCTACACCTCCGCTCCCGTCCTACCTCCCATATCCCCCTTCCTCATCCCCGGGGCTGCTAGAATACGTGCTCCCCTCTGAGTCTAGCTTACTACTTCGTGGTCCTACACCTGTTTTGGTCTTGGTACCTCCCTTGTTTCCTCCTCTAACTGGGAGGCGGTATTAGATAGTTCCAATTATGTGGTTTTGTTTTAAGAAGAGAGAAATGATAAACTGAGGTAAAAATCAAATACGTCGAAAATGGGCAGAGTCCTTCTAGAGGCTCTCATCATCGGTTTGAGCGATGAAAGGGAGAAAGAAGGTGGAACACCTCAACAGTACAAAAAGAAGTGTCAAATAAAATATCCCGTGAGCACTCCAACAATAAAGATAAGCACCTCATAAAAGCCATGGTCTTGAGATTTAAAAAAAATGGCATACCACCTAAAGAAAAAGAAAATAAGAAAACAAACAAATATATAAATAGAGACAACAATTTCAGTAGTCATATCAAAACAAAGAGATCGACAAAACCTCGACAGATATATTAAAAAAATTGTTTTGTGCTTTTTTTTCCCTCCTGCACAGGCACGGTAAATATTAGGGTCATTTGAATTGGCCTAAGAGGTACAGGGTCTCTCCACCCTTGGAGCATATTGTCATGGGACTAACTATAGACTTCGTTCAGGTTCATTTACTCTCTCCTTGGTGTTTCCGTGGTATTTGGAAGACGTCTGCTTCTTCCTGGATGATAAATCAGATTTCTGTATCTAGAGATCTCAGCATCTGCACAGGTCAAGGGTGGAACCCATGATGAAGCTTTTCTTATGGTTCTAGAAGTTCTGTTTCTCAGTGTCATTTCAATTCGTCTTCTGTGTTTGGTGGGTATACTGTATTTTCTAAAGAAAAGAATTATATAGATATAAAACCCAATAAGCTACAGCTACCTGAAAATAAGGACTATTTTTCTTCTCATTTTATATCTAGCATCTAGCTCAAATAATGGTGTAAGTAGGAGCATAATAAACATTTGTTAAATTAATGGATTATTGACATATTTAGAATGACAAAATTAAAGCGAAATATTTGGTATGTTAGTTTTAATCATTTTAAATAGAATTTGCATACTGTCTTCATAAAATAAAGTTGTAAAGAGGAAGGGAAGATGAAAGAAATGGAGAACATAGAGAGGGAGAGTGAAGCAAAGAAGGAAGAATGGGGAGAGGAGGAAATACCTATCCAATGTCTGAATATTTTCATGTTCAATCAGAGTTGAAGTTCTAAATAGACTGTATCTGCCATAGTAATTTTCTAGAAAGATAAACAAATTTTTGCTTTGTGACTTCTTTGATTCATAAAAGAACAATGTCTGTGAAAAATATATTTGAGTAAATTTATTCAAACTTATATCTAACAATATTTAATCATTGCAGCTAAGAAGATGAAATTTTCTCATTAAAAAGAAAGCAAAAATTCATATGCAGAATAATGACTAAAATTTTAAAGGTGTTACATGAACAAAATGCCAAAAGTGTTCAGAAAGTAAGGATACCCAGATTTGGGGTTAGTATGAAAATGTTTGTGAAATAGAGAAGTTTTCTGATGGGCCGAAAGGAAATGTTTTAGGAATCATATATAAGTATATGTATATATATGAGTATATATATACTCATGTATACTATATATACTCATGACTTAAGTTCAATTGTACAAGTCAAATTTTTTTCAAACCAATGACTTCTGCCCCTATCATTCGGTATAATTAGATAGCAACCAATTTATTATGGGATTCATCTATTTGTGTTACATTCTCTTTTCTTTGTATCTTATGGAATCAGATGACCTTTCAGACCAATTCATTAAGGATTGTGATCTCAAGAAGACAAGAAAGGGGAAAAATGGACAAGTCACCTTAACTGTTGAGTCAGACAAGAAAAAACCCAGAAGAAAAGATACACCAGCACTGCACATTCCACCATTTATACCAGGTAAGGTAAGGGACAACAACTATTAAGGACAAGGGTTTTCCATTAAATTAATGGTTTTTAACCTGTTTACACTGTACATTAACGTATGTGAACCACAGTTGAAAACAACTATACTAGATCACATTGCTTTTATATATTCACCTTTAAATATACCAGATTCTTAAAAATGTTATTGAATCATCATGAGATATAGAAATTAAAAATTGTTGATGGTTATTTGCGAGATATAATAATGTGAGGGTTTTTTAGGGGGGACACACCTGGGGTCCACAGGGGTTGGTTACTCCTATTTCTGCACTCAAGAATTACTCCTGGTAGTACTTGGGGGTTTATATGGAATGCCAAGAATTGAACCCCCATTGAATTGGTCATGTATGAATCAAGCATCCTAAATGCTGTGCTATCATTCTGGCCCAAAATAAGTTATTGCCTACCCTGCATCTAGCTTAGCTATATTATGGTCATGAATTACAACAGGTAAATCAAAAAGTATTAGTGGCAAAACACAGCTCATGGTTCAATTATGAAAAGTGTGATCTCTTGGGATTAGAGATCTCTTGGGATTACAGCAAGTAAGACACCTTAACTTGCACGTGGTAAATTTGGGTTTGATTCCTGATACCCCATATAGTGCTTGCAGTCCTGTCATCCCTAAATACAGAGTCAGGAGTAAGCTCCAAGCATAGCTGTATGTGGCCCCAAAGCAAATAAAAATCAAAATTGTGAGTTCTAAAAGTAGGAGGTTATGATCTATAATTCAGTACCCCTGCCAGATATATTCTCAAGTCACCAAAGATCCAAAGATTTAGTTGGACAGGTAAAGATATGGCAGAGATACAAAGTGAAGAACTGAAAGTCTTTAAGTAGTAAAAGTACCTCCAGATTGGCCCAGGCAACCTCTGACCATGAAACACTACATCTTCAGGTTCACTCAAAAATGCCAGCCTTATTGACTGAGAACTTGCATGGGGATCCTCCAGCCTCCTGCACACAGCGTGGAACATGACACTGGTACTCCAAGATGATAAAATTGAAAGTTTAAAAGCATGCATTAAAATTAAGTGCCCAAATAAATGTGCCAATGTGGTGTTGAGTCTCAAGCATAAGGCTGTATTTGATCTTGTTTCTCCTAATTCTGCAGGTGTTTTCTCAGAACATCTTATTAGACGATATGATATTCAAGAGAGACATCCAAAGGGCAAGTCTCCAGCTCTTCACAACACTGACCTGGAACAGAAAAAACCAAGGAGAAAAGATACACCAGCCCTGCACATGCCACCCTTAGCAGCAGGTAAAAGAGTTGGTGCAGGCATTTGGCAGAAGGTGATGGGACCAGGGCATGAACCTTTATAATTTAGAGGTACCACAACATGAATTTTGTGTCTTTGCAATCATTGCTGGTAGACTTAATCTCTTTCATGCATAGTTGCATTGACAGCTGCTTTTCCCATTTATACTCATTTGCAGCTTCCCAGGTATTGACTTGTAGATTCTTAAGATTTAGCACAACTCAGAACTGGTCAAATTTCCTGAGCTAAAGAGACAGAAATGTCAGTGGATCCTTGAGAAAAGGAAAATATGCTCCTCTCTTGTCTTCTATGGATCATGCACCTTTGTGGCTGATTCTCTCAAGTTATATAGACATATTGATCACAAGAAAATGAGAAGAGGGTGGGGAAGCCTGGGTATATATTCCAAAGAGAGAGGCAGAAAATAGGAATGAGTATCTTAATATTTGTCAAATAAGCTCTCCTAAGGGTTGCTGAACTATATTTATAAGCCCAATCTAGGCCATGTATAAGGTAAATTACTTTTCCCAGAGAAATTTATGTCATCTGTGAGATAAGATATGTACATTAATGACTGGGGAATAAGAATAAGTAATATGTGCATCAATGTGTGTTTGATATAAGAATCAAGGAAATATTGTAGATATAAAAATGAACTAATGTTTATTGAGACCCAACTATATGTTACTGAATTTTGAATATCATTTTTTAAAAAAATCAGCTGAATGATGTAAAGAGCTTATCATATTCTTTAGATAAAGAACTAAAAATGATATCAATAGTTTACTCGGTCCTTTTAGTCTTTATGTTTAAGAAACCAATGCACGGTTCACAAACTGATAGTAACATCGATGAAGGGGTTTATTAGATGGGTGAATAGATTAGTGGATCGAATTATGCCCAAGATCAGATATTGTAAATTTTCAGACCTGAGATTCAAACTCAGGCTCACCATTAATGAATTCTTTTATTTTTTACAACCATTAATGAATTTTTATATATAACACATTAGAGTTTATTTGTGCCTATATATAGTGTTCCAGGAATCTAGAAAGAACACTTTTGGGGGAAATAAGATTAGTTGGCTATTAGAAACAGAATTTTTCTAGCATTGCTTTTACTTACTTTTTTAAAAAATTAATATCTTTATTTAAACACCTTGATTGCAAACATGATTGTGGTTGGGTTTCAGTCATGTAAAGAACAGCCCCGTTCACCGGTGCAACATTCCCATCACCAATGTTCCAAATCTCCCTCCTCTCCACCCCACCCCCGCCTATAATCTAGACAGGCTTTCTACTTCCCTTATTCATTCACATTGTTAGGATAGTTCTTAATGTAATTATTTCTCTACCGTCATATGGAATATTATGCAGCCTCCAGGAGAAATGAAGTCACAAAATTTCCCTATATATGGATGTACATGGAATCTCTTATGCTGAGTGAAATAAGTCAGAGGGAGAAAAATAGACACAGAATATTTTCACTCATTTATGGGTTTTAAGAAAAATGAAAGACATTCTTGCAATAATTTTCAGAGACAAAAGAGAGGAGGGCTGGAAGTTCCAGCTCACTTCATGAAGCTCACCGCTTTTACTTACTTGATTTGTTTTTGATTATAGAATCACAATCAGCAGCACTCAGAGTATATTCCTGTTAGTGCTCCAGGAATAGGTGGTGTTTAGGACCAGAACTAGGCTACTGCAGCCACATGCAAATCACAAGTGCTTTATACCTTTTGACTACCTTTCTGGCTCCAATTGCTCCTTTAGATAAAGAAAAAAAGAATCTCAAAATAAACATCATAAATGGGAATGAAGGACTGAGTATATGTTACAGGGATTAAGACTGACAAAACTGGTTCAATATTTAGCACCACAAATGGTTCCTTAAGCTGTAGTCAAAATGATGACTGTGCACAGAGCTAGGAGTAGTCCCTAAGTGGGCCCAGCTTCTCCTCCATTCTCTGATAAAAATACAAATAGTTAGGGCTGTACACAGGATCACTGTTTATAGAGGACTGGTTTATAGGCAAAGAAGAGGCACAGAATAGTTCTCTGGATAAATAGACCAGATAAATAGACTAGATAAGTAAAGGGGACCAATAAGTAGATAGACAAATAAATAGACCATTTGGAGTGGCTTGGATCAACCCCTGTGAGCTTCCTTTAAGTAATATTCATTCCTATGAAACCCATCTATCAAGTTTCCATACATTGCCTCCCCTCGGACCTGATTTTATCCCCAAGATTCAACCTGCTCACCATCCTTCTGCTAACAAATCTTTCACATTCAAACTGGATCTTTTCTATTCTGAACTAACTCAACATGCTATGGAAGCACCATAAATGTCATCACTGATGGGTTTTGTTGCTCTTCTTGCAGCTGTTATTTAAATTGAATAGTTATATAAATTCATAAAAACTGGTTTGGGGTTATCTATCTTTCTGTCATTGACCTGATGTCCAATCCAGTCTCTCATACATAAATAGAGTTCAGTAAGTAGGTTTGACTTGATGTTCTGTTGGCCAACTAGAATCCTGCAGTTCTAGATTTCCATTAGAAAACATGATATTTCCTGCTCACTCATATATCTGTTTTTTTTGTTTTGGGGAGGACACACCGGGTGAAGCTCAGGTGTTACTCCTGGCTATGCACTCAGAAATCACTCCTAGCATTGGGGGACCATATGGGACTCTGGGAAATTGAACCGATGTCTGTCCTAGGTCAGACATGCATGCAAGGCAAACACCCTACCACTGTGCTATCGCTCTGGCCCCTCAGATATTTGTTTTTTGTTTGTTTGTTTTGGTTTGGTTTTTATATCATACCCGGCATCGCTCAGGGGTTACTTCTGGCTCTATGCTCAGAAATTGCTCCTGGCAGGCTCAGGGGACCATATGGAATGTCGAGATTCGAACCACCATCCTTCTGCATCTAAGGCAAACACCTTAAACCACTGTGCTATCTCTCCGGTCCTCTCATATATTTGTTTTTATTCAAATATTTCTAGGATTAGATTGGATAGAAAAATAAAAATTTTAATGAGATGAGTGTCATTTTGAGATCAAATATTGGATATAAAGTGAGAAGGCTCTTGGTTAGCTCTTTATTCTACTGCTTTCTATCTTCCTGACCCTGGCCAGCTCATACAAACTCTAGCAGCCTCATTTGTCAAACCCATATCTGAAAGAAGGATGAGAAAATCTGTCTGCCAGTCTGGTTCCCATGAATATATGCAACATTTAACAGTTTCAAACTCATTAAAATCCTTGATCATTTATTCTTTCCCTCCCTGCTTCATTCAATCTTATATTCTTTTACCTAACTCAAATCATTTTTAAAGGTTTGAGAGCTAAATATGCTTTACCAATCCATCAAAACCTGCTTATTCAAGGACTTTCCTAAAATATTTTACTTTTAAAAACTTTACCTGGAAATGAATGAGTGCTTGATCTATAGATTAAATCTCTATAAAAAAAGTCACTTTCTAGAATGATTCAGAAAATGTGTGTCAACCATTATATTGTACCCATGACAACCAATAGACAAAACTAAAATGAGAAGGGAGATAATTATAGACTCTCTATGCTATGGGATTCCTCGAGGCAGCAAGATATTGTGCAAGCCCTTGCCATTAGAGAAGATATTCTAGGATTCCACTGGACTAGCATATTAGCCAAAGTACTTATTTTTTGAAGAGCCTTTTAGTATCTAAAGATTTGGCAGTAATCGACATGCTAGTTAAGCTGATACAGATAGATTCCTTTGCAGATGTTTAGGGACAATCGCTTCACTTCTAATAAGGGTGTTGAGAGGAATTCATAGACAAAGACACTCAAGAGACAATTCTTCTCATTAGCCTTTGGCAAGGGTACCCTGGACAAGCATTCTCTTCCTTCTAAATGTTTTGATAATGACTTTCACTCCCTTAGGTTAATGAGCAGGTTTGACAGGTGATTTTTCAATGAGAAATCAGCTCAGGCTTTCTGGCCTGATCAAGGTCTGCTCCTAACTCGGTCCACACTCGCCAAGTTGTGCATGGTTTCAGTGATAGCATGGCAGGAATTTGAGGGATCAGATGGCTTGATAGGAGTATCAGAAGCTGGCTTAAGAAAGAAGAAATCTTGGGGCCGAAGCAATGGCGCAGCGGTAAGGCATTTGCCTTGCACACGGCTGACCCAGGACTGACCGCTGACCCAGGACGGACCACGATTGGATCCTCCAACATCTCATATAGACCCCAAAGTCAGGAACTATTTCTGAGCGCATAGCCAGGAGTAACCCTTGAGTGTCACACTGGTGTGACCTAAAAATAAAATAAAATAAAATAGAGAGAAGGAATCTTTAGTTGAGGTCTGTGATGAAAGAATTTTGGAAAAACAAAGAATAATGGAGATGAAAGTTTTAAAGAGAGGGTGACCTCCCAGAAAATCATCCCCAGAACTAGAGATGAATGCTCAGAACTGTTCTTGTACTTGTAGAATAGGGACTACTCTGTCCATTGAAAGTGATGTCTTTAGCACTGCTGAGCAGGGGTAATTTGGTTAACAAGTGTCCTTGCTCAGCCCACGTCACCCTTTCCATCAGAAAATCAGCCTTTCTTGCTGCTCTGATAGGATTCAGAGCCTAACATCGCTGATGACAAGGTCTATTGATTCAGAGACCTTGGTGACAGATTAGCCTTACGAACACCAAATTCTTAATAGGCTTAAGAAATCTTAAACTCAAGTTTCCCAAACTATCCTATAGGAAATAGAAGAAAAGGAATGGATTCTATGATATTGTAGTAAATGTGACACTCAGGAGTTTTATCAAATTTTGATCATCTTCAAATCACCAAACCAATGATAGCAAACATCAAAAGCAATATTTCAGTGAATTCAGCTTCAGCCAAAATGATAACCATGGAACTAAAACTTACTCTTCTTTTTCATAAAACTCCAGAATGAATGCATGTATGTGTGAGGGGAAGTGGGAGAGAGTGTGGGAAAGATTAGTATTAGGGTTGCTGTTGGAAAAACAACATCTTGCTGGGGTTTGAATAATGCCTGTCTTATTAGGTTTCAAAAACACACACAAAAAGCTTGACCTGGATTTTGGAATGGAAAGTCTCTGTGTGACCCACTTAAACAAACTCAAATTGTTTTTATGTTAAGGAATATCAAAGAGCAGAGAAGAGTAAATTTAGGGGCTCAGCAGAACTTAGTCTGTTCTGCCAAGACAACCTTAACTTCAGCTAAAAATTCAAACCTATGCAACTGGGAGAATGTATCTTTCTCCCACTGTGTTTCATAAGTGATTTATCCAAAAGCCTTAGCTTAAGCCAAACACTTGGAATTGCTTTTCTCTTCCAATAAATATCAGCTAATTGTTAAAGAAGCCATATGAACAAATCAGGAATGGGATTAAATGAACAGTCATTACAATCATCACAGTCTTCATTAATTTGCCACTGCTGAGTAAAGTCAAGTTCCAGAGAAAGGCTTATTGTGGAATACAGCTTTGCTCCCTCAAATTCGGAAATGCCTTATGAATCCATGAATGGAGAAGTCTCAAAGTTGAGCAAGGAAGAGCAGATGGTGAAGGCAGTGAAGGTGGTAGATACTGGCTCGAGTATGATGATCAAAGACAAAAGATCTAATCTTGCATCCTGGTTCTTCTGTATCTTTATTAAAATTAATCTACTGCATGATATCCAAAGTGAGCATCTACAAGATGATCTTCTTGGATGCTCTTTCCTGGGATGATTAATCCAGAAATTTGTGCTTAGACTTTTGAGTTTCAGAGTCCAGTAAATGTTTTCAAAACAAAATTTTGTAGTGCCCAGTGGAAGAATATTCACTTTTAATTTTGCATCATATGAATACTAAACAAAGACTCCCAACTGTCCTTCCATTCCTAAAATCTTGCAAAAGAGTGAATATTTCACCTAGCCAACAAAACTGATTATCCCAGGGGCCAGAGAAATTGCACAGTCTGCATGAAGCTGGCCTGTATTTGAACCCTAGCATTCCATATGGTCCTCTGAGTCTACCAAGAGTAATTTCTGAATGCAAAGCCAGAAGTGGCTTAAAAACCCAAATAAGTAAGTAAGTAAATAAATAAATAAATAAATAATCCCAAAGACCAACTTTCTATAATTGTAGCCAAATGGCTGTATGAAAAAATCAATCCCATGTTCTTATTTTCTCATGTGCTCTGAACTATGTCAACTACTGGCATTTAGAAATAGCATCCAGAGAATCTCAGAACCCAAGTTTCTCCCAACATGTTAGAAAATTTTCTTAAATTTTATTTCTGGCAGCTTACTAGTTACTACCTAATTTGGCTGTTATAGGCTTTCTATTATTGCCACAGCAACCCTTTCTCTAAATATTAGTATCTTCATTATACACAGAGAGATTGCAGTTTGAACAACTTGAACTGTCTCACAACAGATGAAGGGGCAGGCTGAGAGCACTTGGACCCCTCTCCATTTTCTAGCCCACTGCACTGCTCCAAGCTTTGAAGTAAAACATAAACAATACCCTAGAATCAGAGCAGTGTCCTCACTGAGTCATCAAATGACATGGGAGGGCCAAATAGGACCACCCATTAGGCTCTGTCTTTGTTAGCAACTACCATTTGCAGATCCTGCCTGGCTCCTTTGCCCTGTTGAAGCTATTTGGCTGGTTAATCTTTGTAGTCGAAGCCCTAATTCATGTTTATGCTTTGTTTTGCAGATGTGATGCTGCTCAGGGATGAGAGACCCAAAGTGATCATGGAAGATGATGAAAAGGATAGTGACACGATACCTATTTAAGCTATTTCCCCTGAGATCACATGTAAATAGGTTAGATTGGTTCCCAGTGGTGACCCAGGGAAAAAATAGAGTTGATTCTGCTCCCTTTTTTGACATAGTCTGCCTGTAAGATCCAGATTCCTTGTCCTCAGGAGGCATTTGATACCTGATTGCTGGTCACCTCTTTCTCTGTCTTTGTCTCTTGCTCTCTCTCTTTTATTGAATTTGCTCTCTATTCCTAGCTCCTACATCTTCATTTTCTAGTGCAGTGGAAAGAAAGCAGAGTATCTGAAACTAGGAAGCAGATCCTCTGGAACAAGTAGGAAACAGAAGGAAAATATTCTGCAGAACAAAGAACATGGCCTGCATAGAATTCTTTCTTAGATTTATGTCATGTTGCTGGGCAGAAAAGTGAGCATTTGGATTTCTTTGGATTGCCAATTATTTTGGAGAACATGAACTTTATTTTATTCGAACTTCAGTACAAGAATCCCTAATGTCATGGACTTTATTTTATTCTATCTTTCTGTCTGAGTCTCAAATGTCATTGGGAATCTTGTAGTTGATATAATTAAAGAAAATGCATAATCTAGGGAACTCACCAACCATGTTTGACTGTACATATCTGAGGCAGAGTGTTCTGATCTGCCTGGAAATAGATTCTTTGTCTTTCACTCTTTTGAAACATTTTTTTACCCAACTGGCCCTAAAATCTATGATTAGTCACAAGTGTGCTATGACCAGTGACAAATAAAATACCATTTTAAAATTAATTTATTTTTAAAAGTAGGCAATGTCAATGAAATCAATGCCTAAGTTTTCGGCATTCTTAAGTATCTTAGACTCAATATAATTGCTTGAAAGGGGGAAGAACTTGATGTGAGCTGATAAATACCTGTCTGGGCCTGCAATCTCTATGTAGCCCAGGAAGCTTTGCATAATGGCAATTCAACCAGATTCTAGAAGTGGAGAAAGGTAAAAGCTATGCATAAGGGTGTAAAAATAAACTTATAAATTCTGAGTGAAAACCATATGGACATTCTGTAGATACCCTGGTTTCAACAGTTGTTCATTCCTCCGTCTTTTGGATCCCCCTAACTATGGTGGGAAAGATACAGAATCCTACACTTGATCTTAGCCAAAAGGCCGAGAAGCGATAAGATGCAGAATCATATTGGAAATAAAAATGTTTCTATCCACTCTTTGTCATAGTGCACTTCTGAAAATACTGTTTAGTTACAACCATAAAAAGCAAAGATTGCAAGATATTCATAGGGTTGGCCTGTTCCTTTCATACTTTTTTATGATAACAGTCTAATCAGTAAAAGTTCCACAACATTTTAGATTTTCATATTATCTGAGGAATAAATCTCAGGGTCTAGCAGCCCCAAGACTTGTTAGAAATAAAAAGTTGAGGACTCAGAACAAATGTACAATAGGTTTGGACATTTGTCTTGCATATGGTTTATCAGGATTCAATTCCCAGGAACCCATATAAACCCCTGAATCCTTCAGGAGTAATCCCTAGTTCAGAGCCAGGACGAAGTCCTGAGCAACACTGGTTGTGTTTCGAAAACAGAAACGGAAAAAGAAATAAATGACTGTTTGAGGGGTGGGAAAGATAGTTCAAGAGTTAATTCTCATGCCTAGCATTCATCTGATCCCAATTTGTTTTCTGACATTATTTGACCCCAAGATGATAACTAATGCAGTCCTGAAGGCATCTGAAAACAACCTGGTGCCTAAGTAATACTCCACACTCTAATTTACTTTCAGTACAGTTTCTTCAGGCCATCAAGTTGAAGCACTGGCCAGGTTGGCCTAAAATTGCTACCAAGAACCCTGGGTTCCCTGAGAACCACTTGTTCTTACACCCTTGTATCCACTCCCACCATCACCAAATAAAAAAGAAATAACTAGTGGCAACTGTCAGGTGCTGTTTACAATGGATATCCTTCATTTACTTTCTGTATGTTGGTTTTTTATTTTGTTTTGGGACTGCACCTAGTGGTTCTCAATGTTTACTCCTGACTCTGTGCTCAGCTATTACTCCTTTTGGGGATCAGGGAAATTTATAGAGTAACTATTATTAAACTTTAGTTGGCTATGTGAAAGGCAAATACCTCACACTTTGGACTCTCCCTGTGGCCCTTGATTCCCTGTGAGAAGGAAAATGTAACCAATACCGCTCCCTCAGCTCCACTGGCTATCTATTGTCCACTGGTTTCACATTGAACTTCTGGTTCTGAAGCCTAGAGAAGTCACACAGCATATTCCTAAAGTTTGCTCATTTCTTTTTTTTTTTTTTTGGTTTTTGGGTCACACCCGGCAGTGCTCAGGGGTTACTCCTGGCTCCATGCTCAGAAATTGCTCCTGGCAGGCACGGGGGACCATATGGGGCACCGGGATTCGAACTGATGACCTTTTGCATGAAAGGCAAACGCCTTACCTCCATGCTATCTCCCGGGCCCCACACTTCTTTAGTCCCTGTGCTCCACTCTTCCTACTGAAGACAACCACAGTTATAGGAAGGACAGACTGACGAGGCTGTAGGCTTAGAAATCAGAGGGGAAACAGGTCACCAATTAGTCATTAAGCCAATAAACATGGAGTCAAACTAGCTAGTTATTTATTCTGGAATCCTCTAGAATGAGTCACAGAATTTGCAAAGCCCCACAAGCTAGGCACCTTTGAGTCCAGACACTCTTTGCACATGGTTGCCTGAGTTCATATAGCTCCTGAGCACTGCTTAAGAGCTCCCTTCAGAAAAGCGTGCATTATTTAGTACCTGATAAAATTATATATACTCTACAATTCTGATTATTGCCAATTAAATAATGGTTTTCATGAAATAAGCATTTTGTGGTATTTGGAATTTTTCCCTATCTTAGTTGGTCCTTAAAAGCCAACTCCAAAAATCTAGGGAAATTGAGCTGTAGAACAAAATGAACTCAGTTCCCTGTTCTTACCCACTGCTTATACAATATGAAACTGTTCTGAAAATGTCCCTGATCATCTCCAGAATAGAGAGAAGCTGAAGAGCAAAGATACAGCAAGGAGCAGATGAAAGTTTCTTTTGTGGATTTCTCCTCTCTCTTTGGAGACTCATTTTTGAATTAGCAAGTAAATATGTTGAACTTTATGAAATCCAAAGCTTAGCTGTTGTTAGTCAACCCTGTACTTTCTGGAGGCAATAAAATTACTTTTTTCCAGCCCTTCCCACTTCACTCTACCTTCCATATGATTCATTCTCTACGTTTTAGCTAGAATTACCTTTCTAAAAATATTTCTTCGAAATCTAAGCTAGTCAGACCCTTAGTATTAGCTCACTGCCTTAAATAAAGACAATATCTCAACCTGAATTGACTTCTACTTTCCAGATACATCAGTATCTTGACTATCGCAATCGCTCATGGTGCTTGCACCTACCATAGAGTCCTTACACATACACCCCAACAATCCCATAACATTATCCCCATTCCAATCCCATAATAAGCAGTGAGCTGGTTTTTAACCTTTAGTGTTTGGCAACGCCTCCTTTCTAGGTGGGCTGAAGAAGGAACACTCTTCTTCACTTTTCTGACCAGAAGAATTTCTCCATTTTTGCATGTTATGTAATTGCCATGGTATTTTCATGAGCATCAGATGAAACCAGTTAATACCTGTCTCATTATTTTGTAAGCTTCTGAATGTAGTGATTGTACCTTGCCTTCACACTGTTATGATATATATCCATGACTTACAGCTCCATTTGATAGGTATACTCAAAAATGTCAGTGAGTGCATACAAGTCTAGTAGCTCAAGTTGCTTAACTGAAGGAAGCCAAGACTATAACATCACATGATGTTATGATATCATGTGATCAAACATAGTAACCAACTGATTTACTGTAAATGATTTAATGTAAACACTAGTCACAGCAGGCTTATCAGCTTTCTGGATCCTACAGCACCATACAGCCTTAATAGGAATAGGAGACAGCCTCAGCAAGAATAAATTTCTCGGGGCCCGGGAGATAGCATGGAGGGAAGGCGTTTGCCTTTCATGCAAAAGATCATCGGTTCGAATCCTGGTGCCCCATATAGTTCCCCGTGCCTGCCAGGAGCAATTTCTGAGCATGGAGCCAGGAGTAACCCCTGAGCACTGCCGGGTGTGACCCAAAAACCAAAAAAAAAAAGAATAAATTTCTCTTACCAAGTCCTCCACCTATCAGGAATAGTGGAATGAGAGGGAGGCAGCCACCCAATAACTAGAGCTTGAAAATGTCCCAATAAATTAAGGTAACAGATGCTGGTGTTGAGGTCAGCAGGAAAGAGAAGCAAGGGGTCACTTGCCATTATATTTCAGATTGCTCCAATACCCACTAATCTTTAATAATATTTATAATTTTAATTGAATCATCATGACATACAATTATAAAGTTGCTTATGATGGAGTTTCCATCATATAATGTTCAATACTAACCCCTTCACAATGAACATTTCCCATTACCAAATATCTTGTTTTCCTCCTGTCCTCCCCCTGATCTCTCACCTGCTTGCCTATGCATCAATTTTTTTCTTCTCTATTTTCATTTTGGACATTCTGTTTGAAATATTGTTGCTGAAGAGGTACCCTGAAAATCACTTTACTTTCTTTTAGCACCCAGTTCTTGTCCTGAGAGATCATTCCCAATTATTACTTTCCTAGTGGTCTCTTTCCTGCCCTAATTGGACTGCACCACTATTTGTGGCAAACTTCCTACCAGTCCTCCTTGTTATCATCTCTTGCCCAATCGCTATGTATGGCAAGTACTTACAGCATTTTGTTGAATAGGAGTGGTGAGAGAGGACTTGTCTTGTACCAGATCTTAGGGAAAAGGCTTTTTGTTTAGCTCAATTGATAATAATATTTGCCACTGGCTTGTGGTAGATGGCCTTGACTATAGTGAGAAAAGTCTCTACTGTCTTTGGGTATTATTATCATACTGTCCTTGATTTTTATATCCCACAAACAAATGCAATCATTCTACATCTATCCCTCTCCCTCAATCATGTCACTCAGCATAACACTTCATATTCATCCATGGATAAGCAAATTTCATGACTTCATTTTTCCTAACAGCTATATAGTATTCCATTGTGTACCACAGTTTTTTTGTTCACTCATCTGTTTGGGGACATTTGGATTGTTTCCAGATTATGACTACTGAAATGAACATAGGTGTGCAGATGCCTTTTCTACATTTTAGTTGTGGAACCTTAGGGTATATTCTTGAAATGGTATTGCTGATTCCTATAGATGCTCAATTTCTCGTTTTTGAAGGGTGTAGACTGCACATCTTAATATCTTGGTTTATCACCTCTGCTCACCTTAGAAGTTAAATAATATGAGTAGAATATAGCAATCATTAACATTTAAGAATGAACAAAATGGAAGAAAAATGGAATTATCTTGCTCATTGGGATTATATTGTAGCCTTACATGCATCCAGCCCATGTCCTAACACATGGACCCCTATTATATAATTGTTCCTACAGTTTACTGGAATAAACTGCAAGTCTGCCTGCTGCTCTGCTATTGCAAGGCTGCAGAGGCCCAAGACTACCAGGGCTCAGGGCTACAAGGTGAAGCCCTTCCAGGGATGCAAATTTGTAGCCAGGGCCTGCCTGCCTAGGACTGAGACAAAAGAGAGGGAGAGAAACCAAATATCTTTTGTATTCCTCTTGGAATTTGAAGCCTGCCACTGCCACCCAGTGGTTTCAGAGAAAGAGGGAAAGATAAAAATTCTTGAGAGAGAGAGAGAGAGAGAGAGAGAGAGAGAGAGAGAGAGAGAGAGAGAGCCTCACTGATGCTTTATCTCCGCCCCCCCCACCCCCAGACTAGCAGGCACTGCTTTGGCTACTATATTGTCTCCACCAAAGATCCAAGTTTGCCCTTTTAGACCTAGTATGACAGGGGGCATGACAGGGGTGTGTCCAAGGGTGTGTCTAAGTCCATCATGATAATGAGATTATCCAAAGAGCATGTCCAAGTTTAATTGCCATTATACCAACACCAGGTTCAGACTTGAGGGTCCCTGAGTGTGACTCTGAAGGTCCCTGAGCACTGGGTCATTGAATTGCCAGCTTGGTTGACCAAGAATTGCCTGGAGAGGGTTTCTGAGCCTCCTGTGAACTTAGGAAACCATTTAAAGGATAGAATGCTAAGGTTTTGGTTGGATTGCATAAAATACATTATTTTAATTGCAGTCATTGTAGAAAGACTTTGCTATTCATAAACACTATTTTTACAGAAAATAGTATGAATTTCCTCATTAATTGTGTGTGAAGATAACATCTTATTAATCATTAACTTAACACCATGGAGACAGTTTACAGTTTACAGTTTAGACTGCTAACCCTGAATTAACAGATATACTGTCCATTTGTCTTGGCTCACCCTACTGATTATGGCCAAAGCCTTTTGTCATAGGGAATTATATGTAGATAACTATATGTATGCAGGTACATTTATGAAACACTCTTTAGGACAAGTTAAGCCAAAAACTGGGACCACTCCTGGGTTCTGGATCTGGAGTCATACCACCATATTGAGCCCCTATCCAATTACCAATTCAAGAAGAAAAGAGGCATTCTGGAAATTTCTGCCTCTTTCCTTTAAGAAAGTTTTGCCTCTTAAACCTCAGAGAAAAGTTTTGTGCTTTCATTTTCATATGTTTGGAGGATCCCTTTGTTAAAATCACACCAGAAAACCTAATGGGTTGAACACAGACACAAAGGTGTTATTTTGGCAAGCCTGGTTCCGGTTTCTCTCTTCATCCCCTTTGGTGTTCTTTAAAGTTACCACCAGGACTTGGCTATTGCGGGTTAGAAATCACTGCACTAGGAAATTGGTGAGGACAAGCATTCCTTCATGAGGAATTTTCAACACGAGAGCCCTCTGTTCACACTCAGCCCCGAGCCGCCCATGTGGAGTGGAATGAGGGTTTTCATTGTGTGTTTAATGTATGGGTTTTAATATAAGTGTATGCAAGCTCCCTCTTTGATATACCCTGTGCATTTCTGAATAGGAACAATGTCCCTGGTGATTCCTTAGTCTGAGCAGCAGCCAAACCTGCATCCGATCTCCTATAGAGCAATGCGAAGAGCCAGCAGTAAAAAACTAAACAGCAAATCAACAGGGTATAGTTCTTGAACAAATGCACATTCATAATTTGTAACTGTGTAGTTATAAATCCCCTCCCAGAGCTTTGCTCTAAAAATGCGGAATGGGAAAAGATTTTTTTTCCCTGCTGCTGAATATTTGGTAAAAGAGTAAGGCACATAGTTATATATTTTAGTACTTTCAATATTTACTTCAGATGTAGTGGAGTTAAGAGAATTGATTCCTGATTGTACCAAACCTGGCCTATGAAATGAAAATCATATCTATCAGTCCCAGATTTGATTCTTTAAAGAAAATAAAAGATGTTGGTTTAATACTAGAGATTTGGAAACGTGAACTTTATTCCCAAGTCCTCAGTTGTATGCTTCTAGGGAGTATGTGTATGGATATAAACTATAATCTCCAAATTTCTTTTACCCAATATCCAGTATATAAAGCCTTGGAAAAAGGGTATGTTGGATACCTTTCATCTCAACCTTGATTAAGAGCAGTGGTAGTAAAAGGAACAAGATCTTAGAGCAGCGACCACATTCGCCATGCACAAGTTATTCCATAAAGGGCTTTTTTTTTCACAATATTTAAACTGGGAGATTGCATCTAATTATTTGGTACAGCATCAATAGGACTCCTGATAAGAGATCACTGTTATAAATCTCTTCAGTCCAGTATGGCATACAGTAGTCATCACTGGCTACTAAGCATTTAAACTTTGGCTAGTGAGACTGAGGTGTATAAAAATTAAATAGTTATTTAATTTTGACTAAGTTGTTCCATGCAGGAATAGTGGTGCTGTGAAGTGTCTATGATATTTGGTTTGGGAGATTATATTTAGAAGTCTGATTGAGTAACTGGGAATTAGTAAATTGGAAAATAATAGTAGCATCTTTATATGGTTGAAACAGCAAGAATCAGGAACTTCATGTTGAATGTTAGAGATCTAATAATGAAAATATGAAACTTGACAGATTTCTGGTGATAAATGTAAAAGTACTATTCAGGTCTTTTAACCAAATACAAATATCTGCTAACAGTTTGGTCTTGAGAAAGCTAAGCTAACTGCCAGCTATTTTTCTAATGGCACAAAGACAATTAAGTTGAAGTTCAAGAGATGAAATGAGAATGCTATCTGTTAACAGTTCTCAGACTGAGGAGCTCTGTGACGAAATTTGCATTTCAAGTTTTCAGGCCATTCTGAATAATGATCTTTGCTAAGAGCTTTAAAATAACAGCTCCTTGAGACATCAATACCATGGCTATGAGAACCAGTCTTATCTGCCCTCTGGAAGGGGAAACTTCCCAAGAGTCAGCTCTTCTCTCTGGGAGGACAACTGGCACCCAAAGACACAGTCTACCTGTTTCCTGAAACCAGAGTCTACCTCTTCCTTCGACGAATACAAGCCATTTTAGGCTAACCAAGTAGTTCACAAGCTTGAGAAATGCAACATATGTCTTACCTGGCTCTGTTTATGACTCTCTTATTTTAGAATTGATTGTGCAGGCCTAACAGGCATTTTTAATTTTTCATTATAGAATTTATAGGACTCTGTAAGCATGTATTCTCTTTCCTTGAGTGCTTATGTATACTCATCTACCTGTTTGTATCTGCTGAAGGCTCAGAGATCAAATAAGCCCTGAGCCCAGCTCTCTCCAAGTTCAAGCCACCCTAGAAGAAAATATGAGAAAATATATAAGCCAGGCTTTAATTAGAGAGCTACAGCTTTTAATTTGGAAACCCAGAAAATGGAGAAGGAAGGAGATTAGGTGATGCCTGGAAGGTCACAGAAAATTTCACAGGACAGGTGAATTTTAAGGTTGAATCCAGTCACTTGGCAGAGAAAAGAATAAAAAAAACAGGAGCATTTCAAACTTCAGAATTACTGAGGAAAGCAAAGAGTGGTGAAGTAAATGGAGCACCTTTACTGACTTATTCCTTTTCAGCTATCTGTGGGTCTAGAGTCCAAAGTTTGGGCTTTATTCTTTCTTATTTCTAGCTCCATGTTTGAGACTTGACGTCTGATGCACAATTGTACCTCTCTGTGGAGTCTTTTATCCTTTTAATCAGGGGAAGAATGATAAACTGCAGATATTGTCATGCTTCTGTTGAGGATTAAACATTAATAAAATAAATAATTGAACATTTCCAGCACTTGGTTTGGCATGAAGAAGTCACAAAATAAATAAGCAAAAGCTTCAGTGAAAGGTTTTCATTCTTTATTTCACTGAACAAAGAGAATCTTCCACAAGGTCCTCTCTTGGCAATGGTTGCCCTTGTCCAGAAACCTGCTGGACACATTTGACTTGGTCTCAGGTAAGCTTAGGTAGGCTTTTGTTCTGTTTACAAAATTGTTGCTTTGGTGACAATGACCTATTTTATCAGAAGCACAATTCATACAATTGTGCATAATTTGGGCACTCCACAAATTTGGAACCAGAAATTAAAGAATGTAACAAGAATTTTTTTTTTGATCTTTTTACCCATTACAAACCCTTTTAGAACTTCCTAACAGTAAAGTCAACTACAGTGATTCCCGCTGATTCTCCATCTCAGGGGCCTGGGAGGAGCCTCGATTGTTTTCACATCAGGAAAAAGATGCTCACAACAGGGCACTCATACACACTAATGGAGCCTCATCTGAATCACAGCAACCCAGGGTACTGACTGGAGACTGACTAAAGTTTCATTCAATAAAGGGAGTAAAAATTAGGCAAATGAGAGAGCGAGAGGCCTGGGTTTGGGAAAATATTGTAGGATATCTTTTTTGCTTAACTGGGACCATAAAAACTTCATGAGAAGTGTTTCTGCTTTAAGGAGAAAGGTCTTTTGACCTGTCCAAGGTCTTCTTTAGGAATTGGGCAAACACTAAAAGCACAAATAGATAGTGGGGAAGGCAAATGGTACAATGGGCATCACTTGAGCTAGACTCAAAGGGTGTGCCAATGACTTTGCACATTGACTAGCACATTTTTTTTTGTGGTTTTTGGGTCACACCCGGCAGTGCTCAGGGGCTACTCCTGGCTCCATGCTCAGAAATTGCTCCTGGCAGGCACAGGGGACCATATGGGGCACCGGGATTCGAACCAATGACCTTTTTGCATGAAAGGCAAACGGCTTACCTCCATGCTATCTCCCGGGCCCTTACTAGCACATTAAATCCCTTTGGCTTCAATGTCTCCTTTATGAAAAACACCTACTTATGCCTCCCTTACAAAACGGTTAGGACAACAAACTGTGTGCTTTTAAAGTTTTCACCACCTAAGACTCTACAACTCACTTTCAGAATAAAGAATCACTCATCACCTTGACTCTGGATATCTACCTACTTTAAGCAAACCACCAGAATGTGTCCCCTTCCCATTTGTCTTGATCACTTTCTGGATCCTTCCAGCACTCCTCTAGGCCTTTTCATAAGCAGGGGTATTAACCATTTTGGGAAATTCTGCTCTATACATTCATTAATCCACAACATAAAAACACACTACTCATTATGCTGCAGAAGCACACATACATGTAAGAGCACAACAGTATACACAGGAAACATGCAGGCACACACAGTGATGTTATTAGAAATGTGTAAAGGATCAGTTACCTCTGGTTGTAGTTCTTGGGCTCAATATTGGCTCCTTCCTCTCTACCTTCCACTCATCTCTTTACCAGAGATACCATCCAAGAAATACCTCCAGACACTTATTTGATCACAGTGCCAAACCATTCCCTCTCCCTTATTCCCTCAACAAATATATTCAACTTCAGCTTCAATAACCTTTGCGCTGAAAGCTTGTCTTTTGGGGGGGAAATGAGTGGGGGAGTCTATCTAACCATTTTCCTAATTTGCAAGTTCCCCTCCCATGCATTTTGAGAAAGGGCAACTAAATTTTCAGCTCAGTATAGTTTAGAACATATTTATTACATATCTTTAAAAAAAATTTTCCTGTGGAAATGCTATAAGTAATGACATTTTCAATTATTTTTATTATTTGTGATATACCAGTTGAATATAGAGTAATTATGTTTGTATACTTGATTTTACAAAAACAATTGATCACAAATATCATTAAAATAAAAGTTTTTTTTTCTTTTTCTTTCTTTTTTTAATAAGGAAGTATAGAAACCTTATAGAGAAGTTGTGGTACATACATACACATATATGCAATATATTCATGTTTCATATGCAATACATATAAACTAAATATTATATACTTAACCAAGAAAAGAAATACAATTCTGCCAAACTTTTAGATCAAAGACTAAATTATGGTTATTTAATATTTATTTAATAATCTATTATTTATTTATTTAATAATTATTTAATATTTACTGAAAGACAATGGATAAGGATGGGCAGGCAAGTCTGGTAAAAGGAATATGTTAGTATGGCAATTATCGTTTGCATGGACACACCAAAGTATGGAGGTCATGGAAAAGAAAAACTTTGGCCTAAGTACAAGGAGACCCTACCCCTGAAATTTCCTGACAGAAGACTATTTCTAGGCTCCAGGCTAATCAGTTTGTCCAATCCCGGTCATTGTCTGCAGTGTCCATACAGTTATACCTTTCACAGTCTCTGTTGTTGATCTCATGCATTAAAGGTCCTGGAATCTATACATCCCACATTGAAGTCAGGACGGTGGGGAGCAGCATAAAATTTCGTCTCACAACTAATGGGCAATGCAGAAATCCCTGTTCAGTATGAAATGAAAGTTTTCTAAAGGCCACTATAATCCTCTTCTCTCCTGCTCAATTTGGTCATTTGTTGTTTTTTGTGTTTTTTTTTGAAAAATTTTTATTGATATCTTTATTTAAACACCTTGGTTACAAATATGATTGTAGTTGGGCTTCAGTCATGTAAAGAACACCCCCTTTCACCAGTGCAACATTCCCACCACCAATGTCCCAAATCTTTCTCCTCCTCACCCCACCCCCACCTGTACTTTAGACAGGGTTTCCACTTCCCTCATTCATTCACATTGTTATGATAGTTCTCAGTGTAGTTATTTCTCTAACTGCACTCACCACTCTTTGTGGTGAGCTTCATGCCATGAGCTGGACCATCCAGCCCTTCTCTGTCTCTGAGAATTATTGCAAAAATGTCTTTTATTTTTCTTAAAATGCATAGATGAGTGAGACTATTCTGTGACTATCTCTCTCCCTCTGACTTATTTCACTCAGCATTATAGATTCCATGTACATCCATGTATACAAAAATTTCATTGTCTACTGCCATATCACCCTGAACGCACCCAATCTCATTAATTTGGTCATTTGTAAAGTAAAACTTTATTGAATAAGGTCCTCAGGTTCAGATACCAAAACACTAGAGAGATGTGGGTCTGAAAGCA
>PVKC010006839.1:0-30492 GCA_004027635.1 Crocidura indochinensis | reverse complement strand
ACACACACACAAGTTTAAGGTCACTCAACAGTACTAAGTAGCTGGTCACAGCCATGTGACCAGACAACCCTCCTTCCTGACATTTCTGTGTTTAATGAATGAATAAAAATATCATTAAAAAAAAACTTTCAAACTCTTTGGCCAATCTGTCTGGGCAAATAATAATGACTTATTTGGCCCAAAGAGATAGTGCAGAGGTTCAAGCCCTGTGCCCGCACATAACCATCCGTGGAAGGAGTCTCCAATCCCATCAGGGGTCACTGCTGAGTGCAGAGCCAGTAGCAGCACCTAAGCAGCACAAGTGTGAGCAAAAAAAATTTTTTTTATTTGAAAATAAATGAATTGACTTCATGGATACAACTTCTCATTCTCAAAAATTGTAATTCAATTCCTTTCACTTTGTAAAAACTGCTGCTTATCAGAGGAAAGTGAAATATAAATGCCTTCTCCAGCTTTTTACTTTCAGTAAGAAGTTTGCTTCTTTGAGAGATGAGGGCACCACAGTATCTAAATCTGACCTAGAAAACATGTTCTTTTTCTGCACAATCCAATTTTTTAATGATCTAAATTACAAATGGTTGCTTTTGCTGAGTTGGCAAGTGGAAGTGTTTTCTTTTTTAAGGAAGAATTGTCCCCCATTTCCAAAGAAGAATCGCAACCCCATGGGTAACCTGGTTTGACAGCGTTCACTGACCTCTATAAGCTCCTGCCGCTCCAGACACCACAGTTCACCCTTAACAATGATACCATCATCTCCTGGACAGCTCTGAAAGAGTTGGATGTGATGCAAAATCTCGGGGGTAAACTCTCTTCTCTTTCCTCAAGTCTCATCCAAGCACTCAGTACACTTGAACCCCAGCTGCATGCCCTGCACTAAACAGACACTGCAGCAACAAGTGGTGTCTGCTGTGGTCCTATACTGGGTGGGTGGGCACAGTCTGTATCAGGGAAAATGGCTATGTATCTTCTGAAAGAAGCACATGGTTCATGTGGAAACAGTTGCCCTGGACCCCCGAAAAGAATCAAATTCTTGCTACTTCTTCCTGGAGCCCATTCCTAAGGGGTCTTCTTAATGTACATGCCCTATCTAGTTCAGGTCTGTCCCCTCTCTGTGACCTACAAATGTTTCCTAGTTTGGGAAGCATATAGGCCTGAAGGAGAAAGCAGGGCTGGAGCAAGCCCAAAGTAGAAATATCCATTCACAACTGCATATGAATGCAATGGTTTGAATGGGAATTAGTAAGAATCACCACAGCCCCAGAAGCTAATGAGTAGAAGAAAATAAACTGAGTGGACGAGGAGATTCATGTGAAATATAGGAGCACAGGGATCAAGGGGACCCAAGTGCATTGATGGAGTGAAGGAAAGACAGGACTAAATAAATATCCAAACCACAGAGTCAACAATACTAAAATCATGAGCTCCAAACTCAACCATACTTACAAAGGTACATATTATGCTGGCAGCACTGGGTGATGGGGGGTGGCCTAGGATGGACTCTGGGAACATGGGTGGAGGGAGGTTGGCACTGGAAATAGGATTGGTGTCTATAAAACTCAAATGTGAATAACTATAAATCACAATGTTTTAATTTTTATTATAAAATGTTTATAAATAAATCAATAAAAAAGTTGCTTTGTTTTGTTTGGGGGGGTCACACCCAGTGACACTTATTATAAAATGTTTATAAATAAATCAATAAAAATTTTGCTTTGTTTTGTTTGGGGGGGTCACACCCAGTGACGCTCAAGAGTAACTTCTGGCTATGCACTCAGAAATAACTCCTGGCGTAGGGGACCATATGGGAAGCTGGGGATATAACAGAGGTCCATCCTCATACACCCTACTGCTGCGCTATCACTCCGGCCCCAATGAATAAAAAATTTTTAATCTCCATTCGCAGCTTGGAGCACATGGTAAGGCCAGGTTGGGTGTTCTGGGCTCCATGTTGCTCTCCACGAAGCTGGTGATGATATGAGACCATCTGTGGCAACCTGGCCCAGCTCTGCCCCTTGGGAGAATTGCCATGCCCTTCAGACCTGAGTCCCTAGCAGGCCCCTCTGAGCTCTGGCTCTACCATTGCCAACTTCATTAGGAGTGTCCTGAGTGGCTCTTCTCCTCTCAGCCACTCTGGGGACACTGAGTCATGATGATGTTTGTAATCCCAGAGTGACTGCACCCACCTGATGCAACAATCCCTCCTCACCAGGGTGCTTGCTAGAGGCTCACATTACTCACACATCACATCTCTCCAGGGACACACGTGTTCCCATGTTACAGACACACACCTACTCATGCACAAGAAGTCAGAACCATGGTCAGTTTCAGCTACCCTCCAGGGTGGCCCTACCCACTGTCCCTCCCAACTCCCTACCCTCTGTTGGTCCTGCCTGGGCCCGCACCCCTGGGGAGCTTCAGCACTGATGCTGCCAGAGTGCAGGACGTGCTCTGGGGAACTCTGTAGTGCAGAAAGGGCCTCTCTACACCTTGTATCCATGCTGGGGCCACCTCGAAGCTCTGCCTAATCTACTCACATCATCCATGCCACCCTTCCCAGGATGACTAAAACAGTCCTGAGAACAAGTACTCCAACAGTGGAGGCCAGGCATGAGGAACCTTGAGCAGATGCCCCAGATCACGTTTCCTGTTCCCCAACAGGATCCTCTGGAAGAGCATGAGCCCAGTTCTTCCTGGTCCTCTAGCTCCACCAGGAAAATAGTTCAATGAATGGGCCCAATTTCTTTATCCTTTCTCCATGTTGTGCCAGCTGGCCTCCTCTGTGCACAGGTTGAAAGTTCCTACAGCTGCTGGGCCTCTGCAGAAAGCTGATATCTGTGTGTATGTGTGTGTGTCTGTCTGTCTGTCGTCTATCTCTCATGTTTTCTCTGGCCTTGATATCTCTCTCTGTCTCTGTCTCTCTTGTTTCTCTATTTGTCTCTCTCTGTATCTCTCTTCTACTCTCTTGCTCTCTCTTTCACACACACACACACACACACACACACACACACAAAATCTGAAGGACCTAAAATCAGCAGCTGGAGCCCGCTAATCCCTGTGTGTCCTCAGTGACTAATCACCTCCATTAGTGGCAATTAAAAAGGCCTCACCCCCTACAGCCTCCACTAACACTGACTAATCTGGGATCTTCTGGTGGACTGGAGCAAAGGCACCGAGTAGGGCTCACTAAGGGAAGCGGGAGTGAGGTAAGATTTTTAAAGACAATATTAGGAAAACCTTTTTCCTATTACAAGCAAATGTTGCAGCTCCTACCTCAGGGATGAGTTCAACTAGTTTTCAACTAGTTACTGTAGAGTGCAACCTGTGTCTCCAGATTCTTGGTCCTCTAGGCATAAGTGGCTTATATAAGGGCAGTTTGGGGAGCTCACAGATAGTGTGTGTTTGAGGAACTGAAGAGGATTTTATAGTTATAATAGCAGAAGAAAAATAGGAGGTTGACCACAACCTGGGAGGGACTGGCAAGGACCCAGCTATGTTCCTGCTACCTGAGGATATCAGCCTATGAAGATAGTTGCTTTATAGCCTGAAGACATAGCAGGAGCCTAGAACTATTTTCACAGGAGGAACATAATAAGCTTTCTATCTTTAAACTATGGTCTGAAGTCTGCAGAAAGGAACACAGATCCATGGGTTGCAATAAGGTATAGTGCTTGCCTTGCATGCAGTCAACCAAGGAGGAAAGAAAGAAGAGAAAGAGGAAGAAAAGGAAAAGGATGCAGAGGAGGAGGTGAAGAGGAGGAGACAAATCCAGAGAAGTCAGTGTAGAATCTTGTATTACAGCTGAGCAGAGAAAAAGTGCTCATATTCAAGAGCTCTGCAGAGGAACTGACAGGTCTTGGAGAGGGAAGAATGCAGAAAGAAATGAAGGGAGGAGAATGCTGGGTGACCACAGGAAGGTTCATGAAGGAGCACATAGACTGCATCCATGAGTGGTAAAGGCTGTTTCATGAGGGGAGGAGGCTGTTCCATGAGGGTGAAAGTCTATTCTAGGAGAGATAAAGGCAGTTCCATAAAGGGCAAAGACTGTTCCATGAAGGGGTACCTCTGTTTCATAAGAAAAAAAGTCTGGGAGAGGCCAATGGTGAGGAAACAAAGAAATGTTTCTAAACCACTTATAGGTTGAAAAAGAAATCTTGAGGAAAACAAGAAAACAATTCTGAATCTAAGGAATTTAAATGAGAACACCTGAGTTCAGATTTGTAAGCTATATCAAAGGCAATTGCTAAATGCAACCTTAGGGCATGGAACTCCTTGTGGGTGGATGGAAAAGTGACAGTCACCATGGAAAGGCTCCTGAGCTTCTCTGCCTGCTGTTTCATCCTTCTATGTGAGCTCATCTCAGGCTGATGTCGCAGGACCTGCTCCAGGCCAAGAGGCAGCAGCCCCCATGCCCACCTAACCACAGCTCCAAAGACTTACTCCCAGCCCAGCCAAGTAAGAACATGGACATAAACACCATCTGTGCAGTGAGCAGGCAGGAAGTGAGGATGGGGTCAGCAGTGCACAGAGATATTTGCATTTAGTGTTACAAGGAATTCACTGATGCAGGTTGAGAGAACTTGGAAGATTCACCAAGTAAGTAATTGCTGGTGTTTGGTGGAAAGGAAAGGACTTGCCCGTTGGAATAGGGCCCTTCCCAGACGTGATGGGTTTTCTTTATTGTTTTCACCCCCAACTCCAAACTATGGGCATGACAAATTGAACTATCCAAAATATTTTGCTTGTGGTTCACATGCATTCAAACAACAGCCCCACATCACAGACACACCTACCATCTCTGGAGAGCACCCAGACAGATGGGAAAGCTGCCCCAAACTCCCTACTGTGTTTCTCCCACACCTAATCCTTTCTCAGACACCTGGAAGCTTCATCTTGTCTATGTGTCCATCTTACTGGTTCCATGAACACTAATGATTTATGAAGTCTTATCACAGCAACGGAGGCTGAACGAGCAAAGACCTGTTATCAGGCACAATGCAGGGACTCAGATAGATGGGATGTGTACAGGAAAAATCCTCCCAATGTCGTATTTGCTTCAGCGGTGCATTGTGTCAAATAGGCCATTTAACCAGATGGAGTATCTTCCAATAAGCAAGATGGTGCACCAGGAGAGACAGTTCAGGCACAATATGCCTGAACTGTTTACATAGACATTTTCTTTCATGGAAAGACTCAAGAGGATTTTGAATTCTTGAGAAGATACTTGGAGAAACCCCAGGGGATGGATGTTGCTGTGATCGAATGGAGATGGATTCCACCCTGAGGCAGTCTCAGCTCCAGGAGCTGCTGAGATAACCCTCAAATCCTCAGACACAGGGCCTGTCTTTCTTCCTGGCCACACACATGCTCTCTAGTGCAGTTTCTAAGGCCTCTTTCACCAGAAAGTATGTTGAACTATGATCCTGAGGTAATAGGAAAAATACACAGAATTTGGACCCAAAATGCAACCATTCTCAGGGGAAGTGCCGTGGAATGAACAGACCAGTCACATTTGAATTTTAAATGCGTTGTTTGCCTTCAGCTCCATGCACACCTGAGTGCCATCTTTCATACATTAAAAATTAATTTTACCCAATATAATTTAATGAATTCCAGAATTATTTGTTTAATGCTTACTATGTGCAAGCACCGTGCCAGAAAGTTAATAAATATTTGATAATATTTTTAATAAGTATGATAATATTAGCCAATGAAATAAACTATTTTACAAGCACCATGTACTATTATTAAAAACTTAAAAATAAGACATCATTAAATCAACATCTGAAACAAATTAAACAATTCTTTTTCAAAGCATTAAAATGAGCTTGATATTTATTTCTTTGTAGCATTCTTCTCATGAGAGATGACAACTTCTTTGTTAAATACTCATTTTCTTATTTATGTATACTTATGTTCTTTAAATATTGATTTATTTTTTAAAAACCCAACAACAACAACAAAAATTGTCTACCAAAATACTTAATGAGCTCAGCTCTCTTGTCTTAAAAGATTTCACACTTGAAAAAGTACATTAGTTCTTTCAGAAAAGAAAAATGTTCTCATCTACTCAAAACTTCACTCAGGATATAAAGTTGTGAAACAATATGATATTGTGAAACATTTTCCTTTCTGCATCTTCTACTGTGGAAAAACTTCAGAGCAATCAGTACATTCATAGTCTCTGTTATTTAATAGACCATGGAAATTCATGCCTTACACTACTTGGTTTAAATGACGATCTCTCAGGTTCTAATAACTTCCCTGTGACTTACATGTGACTTTGCTAAATAAAAAAATGTATCTTACAGGGGTAGAGGGAGGACAACACTGGTGGCAGGAATGGCCCTGATTCACTGTCACTATGTACCTTAAATATAATGTGAAAGATTTGTAATTCACTTTGGTCACAATAAAAATTTATAAAAAAAAAAAAAAGAAAGAAAAGAAAGAAAGTATCTTGATTATCAAAATCTAAAGAAACCTGGTGTTCTATGGTCTATCTGAAATGAAACATTCAATTAAAAAGTCAGACAATACCAGCAGTAATACCTTGCAAAAAATGCAAAAATTACATAATATGGTGTACTGAGTTGAGAATCAGATGGTTGAGGTTGTTAGCAGAGAGATTTGCTTGTAAAGTCTAGTTTTAAAAAACTATCAAGGATGAGATTTTCCCCCAGGAGAGCAAAATGACAGCAAAATAAATTTTTTAGAAGATTCCATTTCATTACCACCACTGTTTCTGCAATCTACCAAACAGAACTTGACACCTTTTCTGCCAAGGCTATGATGAAGAAGTTGGTGAATTAAATAATATTATTTAGTATTATTAAATAATATTAAATAGTATTTCTTTTCAAGCACATCATTTTATGCCACATAATCAGGAAAAGATGTCATCCATTACATGGCTGCTGACCCCATAAAAGCCAAGGGCTGCTGCATTCACATTGGAAACAGATTTGGGTGTTTTTATAACTGAAAATGCATCTGGATCATTCCCATTTTAAAATCCAGGAAGCAGCCTACTCTAGGGAACACTCTGCATTACTACTGAGCACTGACAGTGGCAAAACCCAATATTCAGGGCTGGTTACAGGAGCAATTCTCCTGATGAGGGTGAAAAACTTAACCCAAAGTATAGAGTCTAAGATTTCAATCTCAGAAAAAAAAAAACTAGAACTGCAGCAAATCTTACAAAGTTTGAAATGTCACGAAGCTTTTAAGTCCCAGACATCCCAGCATGCCCTGGAAGTTGGGCTTGAGAGGAGAGTGACTGAGGCAGGGATAGCTGGGATCTAAGAGCCCCCACCTGGCTTCATGCCCTTCAATTAAAGCCAATATGGCCTGGCCAGCCCAGGAGAGCAGAGCTCAGTTCGGCTCTTCCTACATCCAAATACGTGTACACTTTGTAGTGTCAACTTTTTCTTTCCCGCTAGCAATTTATTTTTAAAACGCTGGTTCCCCATGAGCTATAGGAAGATGGGCAATGAGTTGATTGTTCTAACCAAGGGGCCTTTGATTAACTTCCCATGTTTGATGACAGTTCCAGGCAAGAATTGAGGATATATCTATAGAAAAGACCCTGCTGCCCAGAAATGTGGGTCAGTCTTTCTCCTTGTTGCTCACATGCAGCATGTTCAAAGGCATGTTTGAAGGAAACACCCCAAAAGCTGAGTTGCCCTTCGTAGATGGGCCAAAAGGAGAATTTGGGCAGCAGATTGGAGGCTGAGCACTGGATCAGGCAGGGGAAGGGCCAAGGCTTGCCTCATCCTTCGTGCTCACAGTACCAATCTGCTTCCTCAATGTCCACTCAATGATGTCAAATCCTTTGAGCACCAATTTCTAGTCTCCTCTAGAGACACCTTGGACAGACTACTTCATCCACATCTTTCCATGTTGTATCACTCAGCAATTATGTCTTGATGACTGTGTGCTGGTGGGTGTCATAAATACCCAGAAAGCCTTATATTGTGAAGACATGACTCTGGTCCTGGGGATTCCCACAGGGACCAATAATCACCCCTCTTGGTGATTATCAAGAGCCCACCAGGTATGCCAAGAATTGTGCTCAGCCTGAAATGGAGCAAAGATAATCCTGCCTCTGATGGAAGCTTACTGTTTTTATCCTAATATCATGTTCCCACATTCTTCACAATCATCTGCACATAGGATACTGTCACTTGCTCCAGCTCATTGCTTTTGGTCCTTTCTTGCCTGACTTCTCTGGCTAAAAGTTCCATTGATGTTTGCACCAGATTGATAGCACAGCAGGTAGGTCACATGGCCAACACAGATTCAATCCCTGGTATCCCAAGAGTAATTTTTAGTGCAGAGCTAGGAGTAACCCTGAGCACCACCAGATGTGGCCCAAAAACAAACAATAAAAAATGTTCCAGTGTTGGCCTGAATAGTAGTGTAGTAGTGAGCTCTTGTCGGTCATTCAGAATATAGTCTTTCTGCTAATTCATTAATGTCATCCCTAGAACTTGCTCATATTGGTGCCTGAACATGGTATTTTTGTTGTGCTTATAGACACAAGGCTGTTTTTGTTATGTTTATTTATCTAAATGACATCTCCATATTGGTCTTGTCTCCTGAGACCTGGCCCAGTATATGTTATGCCAGTAACTTAGCTCTGAGTATTCTGGCTCACTGCTGAGTCTTCTGACAGGAGATGGCTTCACTGCTCCTTCCCAAGTGTGCAGTTCTCATGCATTGTGAAAGAAAGAGGGGCTGGGACCTTGGAAACTAGGCTTACTCAGGTCCCTTGGTTCCATGGGAATTCTTAGTGGTTGAGGGGTGTAAAATAAATCCCAACTCTGTGAAATCACCACAAACATGTATTTCCACTCCCAGGCAGATGAGTTTGATGAAGGTAAGGTAACCATGAAGCCAACCATTAATAAGCCAAGCAAGTCAGGAGAGAGTCATAGAGTCAGTCTGTTTCTCTCCTCATGGTCTCTCTGCACACCCAAGTCAGGCTGCTCTTTCTTTACTAAACCAAATATCAGTTCACCAGGAGCGGAAGGTTGTATCATCCAGGTAGGCTTTTACATGTTAAAGGGAGAAGCTTAAAGGAAAGAGGAAGATGGGGGAATGACTCTGTTTTGGGTTAATAGCTGGGTGTCATATAGGGGGATATAGTTCCAAAAAATTACTCTTCTTCGCCAGCCAAATTTCTAAAGGTTGGTCTCTCTGAGTGCCTGGAACCCCCTGCAGGGGGGAAGCAGGTAGTGACCCCATCTTCTCTTGGTAAACATGTACTGGGGGTGTCAGGGCACCATGTGAAGATCAGATTCTATATCATCTACCTAGGAAAGTCTTTGCTCCACGTGCATTTGTCCAAGCTTTGCTCATAACCACTGTGGACTCCAAGGAGCAGAGACCAGATCTGTCACTCACCCCATGGCTGCGACTTCAGACAGACTTCAGACTGCGTCAGACAACCACCAAAGATGAGCCAAAAGGGCAATGCTTGATGTTTATGAGGCGACTCTAAATGCGGGTCAACATTGACTGCTTTGACTCTAGGAGTTGCTTAATAAAGCTCAGGTTCAATGTCTCATTGAAGTGCTTCTGTTTGGAATGGGAATAAATAATTCAGATTAAAATAATTCAAGTTAATACCCCCCCTAAAAAATATTTACTGTGAGTACTTTCTACTCATTCCAGATAGACTCTTCCAAAGACTCTCCTCTTCGAAGAGGAGAGATGACGCAGACAGAGCACTCTGCCATGTGTTAATAGTAAAGCCCTGAGCTGCCGTTATTAGATTCTCCAAGGAGAGACTGGGATTATCACTAATCACAGACAATCCCTGCTTCGTGTATGCTGATAGCGTCCTGTGCCTGAGACAAATCCAGACCATCTCTACAGGCTGTGCCAGGTTTACTGGATTAATTTATGAAATTGTCAAGATGTAAAATTAACTCCACTAATCCCATTTGATATCAATGAGTGGCTGTTACCAGAGCAAACCACGTCCCATTGCCTTTCCCATGGAAACTTTGACCCATCCTGCTTTTCCCCATCTACTTTATGAACAGGGGCATTTTCCTCTCTTGTCTCTTTCCACCTTCCCTATCCCATTCTCCTCTGTCCTCTCACTGGCATTCAGAGTCATCCCAGGCCTTCTTTATGAGGCCAAGCAATGGCCCCTATCCCCTGCAGCATTCAGCAGGATTTTAATCATCCTTAAAGACTTCTGCTCAGCCCACAGGGATCTCTGAGTATCTATGAGGAGCTTCTTTGATTGCAAATTACCATTGCAAAAATAGAAAGTCGGGGCCCCTTTACCAATTTCCATGGCAGAATTATGCAATAGATGAAACGTTCCCAGCCATATAGCTTCAAAAGCAGAGTTTTTCACAAAGCTGCCATGAGCTTTTGTTGTCTGGCAGCCCTATCATAGCCGATCCCAAAATGAAGACTGTGAGTGGCCTCAGGGCCCAAGAGATCTCCAAGGTTCCCTTTCTATGCTCGTTAGCTGAAACTCTTTGGTGGTGCAAGAGATCAACTAGAAATGTATAGTACTAGGGCTCAGGGACAATGTCCTATAAGGTGAGAAATTAAGGCTAGAGGTAAATCCTGAGGGCTTAAAAATAATGAGCAGAAACAGAAAAGCCAATGGCAACAAGGCAAGAGCAGCAAGGCCTGAGGAGCCTACAGAGCCTCTGAGGTCATCATCAGAAAATTAGTTATTTCGGCACATAGTATCTTAATATGATGATGTCTTGATCCCAGTCTTGAGGCCAGGCTCAGCTGGTGATAAATCATGACTGGGACAGGCAGACATGTGGGTCATGGTAACAGCAGAAAACCTTAAATTACCAGGGGAAGCAAGCACAGGAAACACAGTAAAACAGGCAGAAATAGCCAAAGTTTCCATCCATTAGGGAGCATTTTGTTTCATTGGCGGGTGCATTACATGAAATCAGGAGGAATTAGGGAGAAAGATGAGCCCTGGCCTTTTGATTAGTGTATTAATCATATGAACTCAGGACAGCAGGAGCAAAGGCCCTGTGACCTGTAGGTAGGATGGCTCTGCCTTGCTGGGACCCCACAGTCTCCCATGGCCCTATAGATAAAAGGGAACAAGTCAGCTCTGGGGGCTTCTGAGCTCTGAGATCTGCTTCAGGGACAAAGTTGGCTTTGAAATTCACTCCATGCCTCACTGTGCAGCACTTCTGACTCAATATATTGTCTCAAAGAAATGGGTCAGAGAGAAAATGTTTTCAAAGCCACTCTTTCCTTGGCAAACTCGCCAAAGAGAGGCAGTTTGCTTGCTCTTTCTTGCCCTCATATCTCTCCTCTCTTGTTGGGATAATGTCTGTGTTCCTGAACTGCCAGTCCCCAGAGACAGAAATTGGGGGAAGCAAGACTACTCAAGAGCCCATAAGCATCGGTTAGAATATAAACTGTCCTAGTCCCTCTGAGCCATGGCTCTATCACAAAATGTTTGTCTAGCCCAGGCAGAAGTCCAGGCCTTCCCTGTCAGGCTGTACCAGGGCTGAGCAAATCCGGATGGTCAGAGGTCGTTCATCTGGACCAGATGCACCCACTGCTGCTTGCAAATTCACTTCTCTCTTTCTTTTGTCTGGTTTTGTTTGGGAACCTTTCCTGGCAGTGCTCAGGGATAACCTAGGAAATACTGAGGATCATTTTCATACTGACCTTGTCCCAGTGATCAAGCCATTACCTGCCATTTAACTGCAAACTGAATCTATCATGGACTATTCCCTGAAAAGTTCCTTAACACCAGGAACCCTTATGGGGAATATATTGAATGGATTTTTTTTCATTTGCACTACAAAGTCCCTACATGAAAGCATAATTTTTGGTGTTGCCCCCATGGAACAGATAAGGAAATTGAGGCTTAAGGAGATTAATTGATGGGGAGACTCCAGAAAAAAAAGACAATTTTGTTCCCGGCTTCAACCTATAGATATGAAGGGTCGAAATGCTGCAGTTCCTCTCAGAAAACTTTGGTTGAGGGCTTTCAAATGGTTCAACGCCTGTGTTTGAATTGAGGGAAATAATCATGATGTGAAAAAGATGAAAGATGCGTTTTATCTAGGAGGTCATGGGGAGCTGTGCACGGGGAGAATTGTGACTGTTTTAGTCACATTTCCAAGGACGGCAGGACCCAGCATCGCAGTGGCAGATGCCCCATACTTCTGATGACTTTCGGTACTTGAGAGCCTCAATGTGCCCTTGTGAGAGTCAGTGGTAGGCAGGATGCAAAGCAGGGAGAGGGGAGTAGAGGATGAGAACAGGGTCCTTGCTGGTAGCTTAGAAGAGAACACTTGTCACCCAGCAACAAAGCACTGTTTCCCACATTGAAAGGGTGTCACTGGGGAGGTGGTGGGAGTTAGAGGCCACCAGCCTGTGCTTTGAGCTCAGCGGGAATCTGGAAACCCTCATGAAGCTGGTTTCAATCACCCATGTGACTGTCCTTGCTCTGGGAGTACCTGCTGGTGAACCTCCTGAGTTTAGATAATGCACAAAACCCACCTGCTCCCAGGTCAGGGAAACCAATGCTTTCTGCAACCCACTGCTGGCATCTCCCCACTCAGCTCTCTCCAGGCCACGTGGGTGGGTTACTCCAAGGTCCAGAGATGTGGGCAGAAGAGGTAGGCATCACAAGCATCTGCAGTGTGGGCAGGAGGCCAGCGCCATCCAAGGCTCACTTGGGGAATCAAAGAATCAAAGGCCAGGGGCCAACAACAGCAGGAACGGAGAGGGTGTTTGATTGTATGCAGCAGGTTTGATGTCCAACATTTCATAGCCCCCCCACCAAGCCTGCCAACAGTGATTCCTGAGCACAGAGCCAGGAGGAACTCCTGAGCATCACTAGGTGTGGCACAAAACAATAAATAAACAAAAAGCAAAGGGTATATACTTGGTTGGATGGAATACGGGGTATCCCCACCTTCAATTCTACTCCCTCTCCACTGCCTCTTGGAAAGAGGAGGGCCTTAACTGGGGACCTTGATGCCCCCAGTCACCCATCTAGCTGTGACAGCACAAAGAAGCCATTGGTCTCTTTGCACACCCTGATGACTGTGCGATACACAGGGGAGCCAACCAGATTCCCAGTAGAACCCAAAGGTGAACCCATCCCTAGGGGGCCTGAGTAGGCCTGAGAAAGCTGCTAATTCTGGTCTCTTAAGCTTCTGAGTTGCAGGAAATTTTGCAGTGATGGTTCCCAGCATTCTGGGCTTTACTCCATGGTTCTTTTGTTTTTGTTTTTGTTTCTTTGGACCACACCCATTTGATGCTCAGGGGTTACTACTGGCTAAGTGCTCAGAAATTGCCCTTGGCTTGGGGGACCATATGGGACACCAGGGGATCGAATCACAGTTTTTCCTTGGCTAGTGCTTGCAAGGCAGACACCTTACCTCTAGTGCCACCTCACCGGCCCCTACTTCATAGTTCTTGAGTCCACAGAAACTGGGGTCCTGAGAACAGTTCAATGACCTTGGAGAGTCCTCCATGGCACCTTTTGCTTGACTGAGTGTGCAGTGGAAACCAGGCCAAAAGGTTGCTTTTCCATACACAGAGCAAATGTGACAAGGAAGGTGGCATTTAAGGCAATTAAAGGTGTCATTGCTGCAATTATGAATGGAGCCACGCACACCCCTCTCTGTTACTCTTCCTAATAACCTTGGAGTCATGAGAAGGTGCCTTTTGACTCCCATAAGATGTAACCACTGCTCGGCCACCTGCCTGGGAGGAAGAAAGGCTCCATCCCTTAAGTGGACACCACAGAGGTCACCGCTTGTTTGAGGAAAGATGAAGTTCCAGGGACACAGAGGGCACTTGGATGCAGATCCTGAGCATCGTGCAGAGACACACAGATGGGTTCCATCGGAAGGAATGAAACAGTTGGGAATGTTATTCTCAAGGAGCCCAGCAGCGTTTGGCTCTTTAAACTTCGGTCTTTAATGAGAATGACTGTAAGAATAGCACAAAGGTTCCATACTGCTTGTCCCCTCATGTCCTCTCCGACTCAAAACTGAATTCCAACAGCTCCATTTGCCCCAATTTTATTGCTCTCTTCAGCGGAGGAAGGAGGCCTGAAAGACTGTGCTTCACACATTTTCAAGATTGCAAGGCTTAAAAGAAGTCAACTCGCCTCCTCTTGAAACCAACTATTTTACATGCCTTTGAGTCTTATTGGCAGCCTGGGCTGCACTTCATTCATGCCTCACCCGCCTGGACAGAGGTTAAATAGATACCATTGAATAATGACCACATGGTCATTTTGAACTTCTCTCTTTATACTCAGGGGTGGTAAGGTACTTTATAATTTAGATAATTGTTGGTCTTAAAGCCAGCTGGTATCACTAACCAGAAGAGCTACAGTGTGTACTTTAGTAAATCTATGGAAACCTTTTATAATGAAAACAAATAAACTGAAGAAAATTTTCTTCGTCCAATCATTCGATAGATCTGAAGTTCTGCCCTTAGGGGCTGTTTTAGTCCCTATTGGTACCAGCAGCAAATCACTATAATAGTGGTGGCTTGAAACAATATGATTTCTAAGTGCCAGCCAGGTAGGGAGTCAGGAATCTAAAATAGATCTCTAGGGTAGCTCTTCTGAAGCCCTCAGGAGATTCTTTTTTGCCTTTTCCAACTTCAAGAGGGGCTCTTAGGGGCCTCCAATTCCTGGCTCCTGTTCACAGTGCTCTAACTTCTCACAGCCAACCAGCCTACCTCCAGTTTTTAAAGACCTTTATGATAACATCCCACCACAATTATTACAAATACTCCCACCTTAAAGGCCTTGGCTCCATCATACCTAAATGTCCTGTTGGCCATAGGAGGTGGCCCCAGGCTCTAGTGTAAAGGAAGCCGATGTCCACCCATCATCTCTGTACACGTGCCCCCCTAGTTTTTAGCTTCCATTGAGGGAGGGTCCTTGGCCTCCATTTCTTCTAAAATATATCTTAAAGATGAGAAGCTTATTTGCCACAAAGTGGGGAATGCAGCTAGCATAGTGAAAGATTCACTGTGACTATGATAGTTGGAAATGATCCCTCTGGACAAGAACTAGGTGTTGAAAGGGAATAAGATGATATGCATGTTGACCTTTCATTAATAAAAGTACAAAGCACAGTGTCAAAAAAGAAATGTGTTGGACATTTTATGAATGAAACTCAACTATGAACAATTTTGTAACCACAATACTTAAAGTAGTTACATCTTAAAAAATGTAGAAAGCTTCTGAAAACAAGTCAGTTGTGACTTTAGTTAATTCACTTTTTAAAGAGCTAAAAGGTATCCAGGACTGTTTGCTTACAGTCCTACATTAGAGGTAGAAACCACCTGGTCCTTTTTCTGCTGCCTGGCCCAGTAAAAGCCTTTTCAGAAGAGGAGAAGATTCAAACCCAGATGCATGTCTCTAAAGAAATAAACTGAAGGGCCCGGGAGATAACATGGAGATAAGGCGTTTGCCTTTCATGCAAAAGGTCATCGGTTCGAATCCTGGTGCCCCGTATGGTCCCCCGTGCCTGCCAGGAGCAATTTCTGAGCATGGAGCCAGGAGTAACCCCTGAGCACTGCCAGGTGTGACCCAAAAGCCAAAAAAAAAAAAAGAAAAGAAAGAAAGAAAGAAAGAAACTGAAGCCTTGTTCAATTTTTGGTTACTGCTCCCAGTGCCAGCACACACTGGTATATTGCAAGGTCCTTTTACTTCCATCCATGTTGTCATCAGATCTGTCTTTCTCACTCTGTGGCCTTCTTAGAAAGCATATATCCCCCTAGGCTGGAAGGCCCAATAGCCCCCTCATATCCTACATCTTCTCACATATAAACAGCCCAGTTCCACAGTTGAACTTCATCAAGTCACCAAAGTACTGGGCTCCAGAGATCCTGGAGTATGTAGCCACATATGCAGCTGCCTGACATCTCCAAATTTCGCAGAACTGACAATCCAGTAGTAGCACAGAAAATGGGGGGGGAGGGAGAATAGGAACACCCAGTGATGTTCAGAGCTTACTCTTTATTTGTCTTTGCCCACATTGTTTGAAAGAATCATAGATGAGTAGACTAATTCTTCTAAAATACTTTTTTTTGCTTTTTCTTTTACTTTCCTTTTTTTTTTTTTTTTTTTTTTTTTTTTTTTTTTTTTTTTTTTTTTTTTTTTTTTTTTTTTTTTTTTTTTTTTTTTTTTTTTTTTTGGTTTTTGTTTTTTGGGTCACATCTGGCAGAGGTCAGGAGTTACTCCTGGCTCTGCCTTCAGAAGTCACTCCTGACAGGCTCAGGAGACCATATAGGATGCCAGGAATCAAATCCAGGTCCGTCCTGGGCTGGCCTTGTGCAAGGCAAACACCCTATTGCTGTGCTATCTTTTTTTTTTAGTCGTGATTTTTTTAATATTTTATTTTAACACCTTGATTACATACATAATTGTGTTTGAGTTTCAGTCATGTAAAGAACACCACCCATCACCAGTGCAACGTTCCCTTCACCATTGTCCCAAATCTCCCTCCTTCATCTCTCCTGATGGCTGCGTAATATTTCATTGTGTATATGTACCACAGTTTTATAAGCCATTCATTTGTTGAAGAGCATCTTGGTAGTTTCCAGAGTCTGGCTATTATAAATAGCGCTGCAGTGAATATAGATGTGAGAAAGGCATTTTTGTATTGTATTTTTGTGTTCCTAGGGTATATCCCTAGGAGTGGTATAACTGGGTCATATGGGAGCTCAATTTCCAGTTTTTTTAGGAATTTCCATATTGTTTTCCTTAAAGGCTGGACAAGATAGCATTCTCACCAGCAGTGAATGAGAGTTCCTTTCTCTCCACATCGCCACCAGCAGTGATTGTTCTTGGTCTTTGTGATGTGTGACTGTCTCTGTGGTGTGAGATGATACCTCATTGTTGTTTGATTTGCATCTTCCTGATGATTACTGATGTGGAGCATTTTTTATTGTGCCTTTTGGTCATTTGTATTTCTTCTTTGAGAAATTGTTCATTTCTTTGCCCCAGTTTTTTGATGGGATTAGATTTTTTTTTCTTCTTAAGTTCTGTCAGTAACTTGTATATCTTCGATATTAGCCCCTTATCTGATGGGTATTAGGTGAATAGTTTCTCCCATTTTGTGGGTGACTTTTGTATCCTAGGCACTATTTCCTTTAAGGTACAGAAGCTTCTCAGCTTAATATAGTCCCATTTGTTTATCTATTATTCCACTTGTTTGGAAAGTGATGTTTCCTCTTTGAAAATGCCTTTAGTCTCAAATTCATGGAGTGTTTTTACCTACGTGTTGTTCTATATGCCTTATGCTTTCAGGCTTGATATCAAGGTCTTTAATCCATTTGGATTTGACCTTTGTGCATGATGTTAGATGGGGGTCTGAGTTCACAAATGGCTAGCCAGTGATGCCAACACCACTGTTGCTCCATTTTACATTTCTTGCTCCTTTATCAAATATTAGTTTGTTGTATGTCTGGGGAACATTCTCTGAATACTCAAGTCTATTCCACTGATCTGAGGGTCTGTCTTTATCCAAATACCAGGCTAGTTTAATGACTATGGCTTTGTAATACAATTTAAAGTTGGGAAAGTGATGCCTCCCATACTCCTTTCCCATCTGTTGCTCTAGCTATTTATTGTTCCAAATGATTTTAAGGAGTGTTTAATCCTCTTCTTTGAAGAATGGCATGGGAATCCTTAAAGGAACTGCATTAAATCGATACAATGCTTTGGGAAGTATTGCTGTTTTAATTATGCTAATTCTCCCAATCCATGAGCAGGGTATGTGTCTCCATTTCCTTGTGTCCTCCTTTATTTCTTGAAGCAGGGTTTTATAATTTTCTTAGTATAGGTCCTTCACCTCTTTAGTTAAGTTGATGCCAAGTTATTTGAGTTTGTGTGATACTAATGTGGATGGGATTTTATTTCTTTTTTTTTTTTTTTGGTTTTTGGGTCACACCCGGCAGCGCTCAGGGGTTACTCCTGGCTCCATGCTCAGAAATTGCTCCTGGCAGGCACAGGGGACCATATGGGGCACCGGGATTCCAATCGATGACCTTTTGCATGAGAGGTAAATGCCTTACCTCTATGCTATCTCCCGGGCCCCGGGATTTTATTTCTAATGTCCATTTCTTCTCTATATTATTGGTCTACAAGAAGGCCATTAATTTTTTGCTTGTTAATTTTGTGTCCATTCACTTTGCTATATTATTATCTGTCGAAGATTTTTGGTAGAGTCTTTAGGATTTTCTAAATATAGTACCATATCATCTGCAAATAGTGAGAACTTGACTTCTTCCTTACTTATCTGAATGCCCTTGATATGTTTTTCTTGCCTAATTGCTATGTCAAAAACTTACAGAATTATGTTAAATAGAAGTAATGAGAGAGGGCAGCCTTGTCTTCTACCAGATTTTAGAGAAAAGACTTTTAGTTTATCTCCATTGAGAATAAAATTGGTCATTGGCACGTGGTAGAATGCCTTGATTATATTGATGTGACCCCCTTTTTGGGGGACCCCTAACGGGGCCCGTTCCTAAACTGACCAGCAGTGAAGGAAACCCAAAGGCAGTCACACAACGTGGTGGGTAGATGACTCTCCTGAGGAAAACCTGTGGAGGCAAAAGTTAGTTAAATGACTCAAGACACCGGGTTGGGGTCTAGAGCGTTTATTTCACAGGATCGAGGGTTTTTAAGCAGTTTGTAACAAAGAACCAGGTTTTGACCAATGGCATCGTGCCAAGACACATTTGAAACATTTAATGAAGCAGTTTGGTTGGAGGAAGTGGGAGAAGGGGCGAGGTAGTACAGGGGCAGCCAATTGGGGGCTGCCAGGACATCCCTACCAGATAGGTCACATGGGGGATGTGGTCACAGATCGTTGAGCACGTATGTCACGTACACAGTTTGATGGAATGCAAGGTAAGTTGTTTTTACAGAAAAGTTCTCAAACATTTGTGCACACAAGTTACATCTGGTAAATGTTAAATTCCTAATAAAGACAGCACTATGAATATTCCCAGAGCTAAACATCTGCTTCTCATGGCCATGAATTACCTTGATAAGAGTGAGAGCTAAGCCAGAACGGCCAGGCCCTAACCAGATAATTTTTGTTTGCACTTATCCTGTTTGGCGGGGGCTGAGGCAGTGTCTGGTTTCTGTTCTTCTTAGCAAAGGCAATTATGGGAAGTCAGCCAGGAGTCAGTGAGTGGGGGAGCCCCAGGACGGCTCCCCACATATTGAGAAAAGTTCCTTCTATTCCCATCTCGAGAATTTATATTAAGAACGAGTGTTGGACCTTATCTAATGCTTTCTCTACATCTATTGATATGATCATATGGTTTTTATTTTTCTTTTTGTTGATATGATGTATTATGTTGATTGGTTTACGTATGTTAAACCATACTTGTATTCCTGGAATGAATCCTAATTGATAATGGTGTATGACCTTATTGATGAGACGTTGGATCCTATTTGCCATAATTTTGTTGATGATCTTTGCATCTATGTTCATCAGAAATATTGGTCTGTATTTTCTTTTCTTTTTTTTTTTTTTTTTTTTTTTTTTTGTGGTTTTTGGGTCACACCCGGCAGTGCTCAGGGGTTACTCCTGGCTCCATGCTCAGAAATTGCTCCTGGCAGGCACGGGGGACCATATGGGGCACCGGGATTTGAACCGATGACCTTTTGCATGAAAGGCAAACGCCTTACCTCCATGCTATCTCCCGGGCCCCTGTGTTTTCTTTTTTGCAGCATCTTTGTCTGGTTTTGGTACCAAGATGATGTTAGCTTCATAAAATCTATTTGGGAGTGTTTCTGATTATTCAATTTCATGAAAGAGCCTGAAAAAGATTGGAAGTAGTACCTCTTGAAAGGTTTGAAAGCGGGGCCTGGCGGTGGCGCTGGAGATAAGGTACCTGCGATAACCTAGGATAGACCGCGGTCCGATCCCCCGATTCCCCATATGGTCCCCCGTGCCTGCCAGGAGCGACTTCTGAGCGAATAGCCAGGAGTAACACCTGAGCGTCACCGGGTGTGACCCAAAAAAAAAAAAGAAAAAGAAAAGAAAAGAAAGGTTTGAAAGCATTCTGTAGTGAATCCATCTGGACCTGGGCTTTTGTTTGGGGGAAGACTTTTGATTACCATTTTAATTTCATCAGTAGGAATGTGTTTGTGTTTGATATGCTAGATCATCCTGGTTTAACCATGAAAGATTATAAGAGTCCAAGACTTTATCCAATTTTTCCAGGTTTTCATGTATTGTGGCATAGAATTTCTCAAAGTAGTCTCTGATTGCCCTTTGATTCTCTGCAATATCTGTAGTGATCTCCCCCTTTTCATTTCTAATCTGGTTTATTAAGTTTCTCTCTCCATTCCTTTGTGAGTTTTGCTAGATGTTTATCAAACTTGTTTATCTTTTTCAAAAAACCAACTTTTGCTTTTGTTAATCATTCAGATATTTTTTTTATTTCCACTTCATTGAATTCTTCTGAAGTTTTGATATTTCTTTCTGCCTACCTATTTTTGGTTCCTTTTGTTGATCATTTTCTAATTTTAAAAGCTGTGTCATTAAGCTTTGTATATACATCCCTTCTTCCTTTTTGATGTGTGCTAACAAAGCTATAAATTTTCCTCATATACCACTTTTGCCGTGTCCCATAAATTTTGATAATTTGTGTCTTCATTGGAATTTGTTTCCAGGAATGTTTTGATGTCCTCTTTGATTTCATCTCTGATCACTTGTTCAGTAGTAAGCTGTTTAATTTCCAGGTGTTAGGGCCGTAGAGATAGCATGGAGGTAGGGTGTTTGCCTTGCATGCAGAAAGACAGTGGTTTGAATCCTGGTATCCCATATGATCCCCCGAGCCTGCCAGTAGTGATTTCTGAGCGTAGAACAGGAGTAACCCCTGAGCACTGCTGGTGTGGGTGTGACCCAAAAACCAATTTCCAGGTGTTAAAGTTTTTTCTATATCCCTTTGTAGTTAACTTCTAATTTCAGTGCCTTGTGAACTGAGAATGTAGTCTATAAAGTTTCTATCCTCTTGACTTTTTGGAGATATGTTTTATGGGCCAGCATGTGGTCTATCCTGGAGAATGATCCATGTGCACTAGAGAAGAATGTGTATCCATTTTTCTGGGGATAGAGTGCACTATATATATATATATATATATATATATATATATATATATATATATATATATATATATAACTAGTCCACTTTCTTTCTTTTCTTTTTTTCAGAGCTTTTATATTCTTGTTGGGTTTTAGTCTGGTTGACCTATCAAGGGGTGACAGGACAGTGTTGAGGTCTCTCACTATTATTGTGTTTCTATTGATATCTTCTTTCAGATTTGTCAACAATTGTATTAAAAAATTTGCTGGTCCCTCATTGGATGCATATATGTTTAGGAGTGTGATTTCTTCCTGTTGTATATATCCTTTAATTAGTACAAAATGTCCACCTTTGTTCCTTACAACTTTTATGAGTCTGAAGTTTGTGTCATATGATATTAATATGGCCAGTCCTGCTTTTTTAAGGGAATTCTTTTCTTGGATTATTTTACTCCAGTTTTTGATTTTGAGTTTATGTTTGTTCTGACTATTCAGGTGTGTTTCTTGTAGGCAGCAAAAACTCGGATTCGAATTTTTGATTTATTTTGCCACTGTGTGTCTTGATAGATGCATTTAGTTCACTGGTATTGAGAGAGATAATTGCCATGAATTTAGTGTCATCTTTGTTAGAAGTTTGGTGTGTCTGTTGATCTTTCTTGTCTTAAAGTAGACCTTTCAGTTTTTCTTTTAAGGCAGGTTTTGAGACTGTAAAGTCTTTGAGCTGTTGTTTATCCATGAAACTATGTTTACTTCTTTCAAACCTGAAAGTGAGTCTGACTGGGTTCAGTGTTCTAGGTGAAGCATTAATTTTGTTGAGTTTGTCACTATATCCTGTCACTGCTTTCTGATTTAGAGGGTTTCTTTTTTGTTTTGTTTTGTTTTGTTTTGGGGCCACACCCAGTGACGCTCTGGGGTTACTCCTGGCTTCGTGCTCAGAAGTCGCTCCTGGCTTGGGGGACCATATGGGGAACCAGGGATCCAACCGCGGTCCGTCCTAGGCTAGCGCAGGCAAAGGCAGGTACCTTACCTCCAGAGCCACCACCCGGCCCCAGAGGGTTTCTTTTGACAGGTCTGCTGTAAACCTTAAGGATTCACTTTTGAATGTAATTTCCCTTTTTGATCTTGCTGCTTTCAGTATTCTATCCCTATCTGTGGGATTCATTATTGTGACTAGGATGTGTCTTGGGTGATTTTTTGGGGGGTCTCTTTTGGTTGTTACTTTTTTGTTTGCTTGCAGTCTTTATCTCTGGGGGGTTCTCTGTAATGATGTCCTTACCTGTCAATTCTTCTTGGGGATTTTATTCTTTGGTCTTTGGGACACCAATAATTCTTACATTATTTCTGTTGAATTTATCAAACAGTTCTATTGTCATCTGTTCATATTCTTTGAGGATATTTTCCATTGTCTGATTATTTGCTTTAAGGTGCTTTTTCAATCTCCTCTGCTGCATGGGGTTGTTTGGTATCTCTTCTTCCACCTCACTGATTCTGTCCTCAGCAGCTGTTACTCTGTTAGAAAGGCTTCTCATTGAGGTATTCATTTTATCTACTGAGTTTTTCAGTCCTGTTTTTTCAGTTTAGAGTTTTTTTTTATTTTCTGTCTTTGTGGTCTGTTCATCTCAATCTATGCTTTCTTTGAGTTCTCTGACCATCCTCCATATTTCTACTCTGTATTCCTTATCTGAAGGGCTAACTAGGGGGTTGTTACTTTTTGGTTCATTAGAGTTGCTATCTTCATTCTCTATGCATGGTGTTGTCCTGTGTTGTTTCCCAATTGCCCCACTTCTAGTGTTGTTTTTACTATGTGCTATGGTGGGGTTCATAGGCTAGAATATGTGCATGGCTACGGAGACAGCTTACCCTGAGGAAATTGTGTTCACAATCGTCTTCTTAACTGCCTCACACAGGAAAACAGGAAAACAGGCAGGGAGCAATGCAGCAGCCTTTTATTTTATTTTATTTTTTGGAGAGGATGGGAGAGGGGAAGGAGGGAGGAGATGAGAGGGGAGACAGAAGAGGAGATAGGGGAGAGAGGAGAGGAGAGAGGGGAGAGAGGAAAGAGTAGAAGAGAGAGGGAAGAGAGGAGAAGATAGGAGAGGGGAAAGGAGGGAGGAGAGGAAAGGGGAGAGAGAAGAGGAGAGAGAGGAGAGAGAAACACCTCTCACAGCAGTTTTTTATAATGGCTCTCTTGTGCCCAAATTCATAGCAGTAATCAGCTTGTACTCTTCTTAGGTTGAGACAGCTCACCCTGTGCTGGACCCTGAGGAGATTATGTTCGCTGTTGTCTTCTTGGCTGCCTTACACAAGAAAGCAAGAAATCCCAGGAGCAGTTTCTGATCAGAGAGCCAGGAATAACCCCTGAGTGCCACCAGATCTGACCCAAAAATAAATAATTAAATAATTAAAAGACAGTATTATAATAATATTCAGACAATAGAGATGAGTGCAGAAGGACCAGCTCATGATATGAAGCTTGCCACAAAGAGTGGTGAGCACAGTTAGAGCACTAATTGCACTGACAACTACTGTGACAATGTGAGAGAGAGAGAGAGAGAGAGAGAGAGAGAGAGAGAGAGAGAGAATCTGTCCTAGAGACACATGGGAAGAGGAGACATTGGGAACATTGGTGGCATTGGTGGTGGAAAATTTATTCTGGTGAAGGGTGTTTCAATGACTGAAACCCACTAAGAACATTTCTGTAACCATGGTTCTTAAATAAAGAAATTATTAAACTTCAAATATAATGTAAGGACAATAAGAAAAGAAAAAATCTGATCCAAACCCACAGTTTAATACTTTCATTTTATTTATCTATTGTGTGAGAAGGAAATATATATTCTACACTTCAAACTTTGTGATAAGATCTAACGTCAGAAATCATCATCAGGGGGTTCTCTCATCTTAAAAGTAAATTTTGGGGGCCGGGTGGTGGCGCTGGAGGTAAGGTGCCTGAGCTAACCTAGGACGGACCTCGGTTCGATCCCCCGGTTCCCCATATGGTCCCCTGTGCCTGCCAGGAGCGACTTCTGAGCGAATAGCCAGGAGTAACCCCTGAGTGTCACCGGGTGTGGCCCAAAAACCAAAAAAAAAAAAAGTAAATTTTACTTCAAAAATACTCTCCAAAGACAGAGATTTGTTTTAGCTGAAAAACACAGGACCTTTATAGTTAAAAATTCTTCTCCAAGCATCCTCGGAAGCAACATTTTAAAAGTCCTCACCCCACTTATCAAGTATTTTGTTCTTATAGAAGCTTTTACTGACTCCAGGCACCAGGCTTTTGACAAACAAGTTTAGCATTGAAACCAACAGTTGCAATTCCATAGAAAATTCTCTTTTTCATTTTAATAACATTTCTGCACAAATTCCAATACGCTGGCCTCCTTGTTCTTTAGGGTACAATGCTCATTACTCATGTCTGCTGGTCATTATTGGATGTATACTTCGGAATGAAGAGGGCTTTTACAATGTCTCATATCATGTCCTTTGCAATCTGTTCTGAGTCTGTGAATTACCTTCCCAGCAAATCATCCCATTATAGATTCGGAGACTCTGACATCAGGGGGATTGTGTGCATCTTCCATCAGAAGAAGATGCATGGAAATGAAGGCAGTGGGGGCATGGGTAGTGGGTAAGGACATGAAATTGAAAGTTTGGCACTATTATACTTTTACCTTACAAGAGACAGGGCAGCCCTGAGCACAGAGACCTGGATTGCTGGTGAGAGAGAAGTCAAAGTAGCCAAAGGTCTGTTTGCACAGGGTGGAGGGAACCTAGCCAAGATCACTAGAAAATCAGAATAAAACTCACATCACAGATTTAGCCTTCTGCCCTGTTTTCTGAGAGCAAGCGAGGCTCTGGGATCCCATCTGTGTCCCCCAGAACCACCCTGCACCTCCTCCCCACTGGGTCCTGGTGCAGCCTGTACTGCTAAGTACTTTGCTGCCACCTCCAGGAAACTGCAATGACAACAACAGTAGGACCTAAACAGTTTTCACAGTCTTTGCAAAAAAGTCTTGGACTTTGCCCTGCTCTTGAAGCATCTTTACCAGAAAGATCTCTGAGAAGTTACATTATTGGATTCAAAAGTGATCCTTGGTTCTTAGATAACTGGTACAATGTCTAACTGCTTATTTGCCTGGAAATAAAAATTTACCATGAGACAGTCATTGACATGGTAGTTAGGTTCTGGAGCAACCTCGTTCCCAGAGATTTAATTTCCTCACAGTAAAAGGAGAATAAACAAATTCCCTATCACCAGCATTCTCCTTACAGCCACAGCCCTCGGGAGTTCATGGAAAATCCCCAGCACTGCCTATTCTGAACCTACTTAATGGGCCAGTTCTTAAAGGAGGCAGCCCTCACTGTACCTCATGGGCAAGTAACCAGAAGAGAGGGAAGGCTTGGGGACTGACTCTAAGGCCCAATGTCTGACTGTGCCTTGAAAGCCAGGAATGACAGTGAAGACGCCCAAGAAATGCCCAACATGCCATTCTAGTGATGCTGCCATGTGTGGGCTGTCTCTGTTTCACCACAACCAACTCACCCAATAAAAGTTAACAATCCAAACAAATAAATAAAAAGCAAATTCTCATTTGCATCCAAATGTACTAAAGAATCTGATCCAAATCAATAGTTTAATGTACTCATTTTATTTACCCATTTTCTGAGATGGGGAAATCTTTATATTCTCCTAACTTTGTGATAAGACCGCGGTTTTATCCCCCAGTGTCCCTTTATGGTCCCCCCAAGCCAGGGACAATTTCTGAACGTTTAGCCAGGAGTAACCCCTGAGCATCAAATGGGTGTGGCCCGAAAAAAAAAATACCCATCACTTTGTGATGGGTCCCAAAAAAATCACAACAGCATCAAAGGGACAAGAATGGGAAACTAAGGAATTTTGAAATATTGGGCAACAAAAAAAAAAGTGAAGGCAAAGTTTCATATGTTCCCTTGAAAGCACTCTCAACTGAAGAGGTTCAAAGGCTTCTAGGGGCCTAGGAGATAGCATGGAGGTAAAGTGTTTGCCTTTCATGCAAAAGGTCATCGGTTCGAATCCTGGTGCCCCATATGGTCCCCAGTGCCTGCCAGGAGCAATTTCTGAGCATGGAGCCAGGAGTAACCCCTGAGCACTGCCGGGTGTGACCCAAAAATCAAAGGCTTCTAGATTGCCTGAACTTTGGATTCTTTGCTAGTAAATGCTGAACTGATATGTAAAGGAAACAATAAACACTTGGACTAGAATGATAGCACAGCGAGAAGGGCTCTCACAACCATCCCAGGTTTGATTCCTGGCATCCCATATGGTCCCACAATATGCCAAGAGTGATTCCTGAGCTCAGGGCCAGGAGTAACCCCTGAGCACCACCAGGTGTTGCCCCAAAACCAAAAAAAGACAATTGTCATTGGTCTCACTTGGGACTTCTCAGGCACAAACACAAGGACCCAACAGTGAGGTCAAAGTGAGAACAGTGAGGGACAGGCAGTTCTCAGGCTGGAGGTCTGTGACTACTGACACATGGCTAAGTCATAAGGAGAAGAAGAGGGTTGGACTCTAGACTTGTTTTGTTTGCTCAAAAACCCACAATCTAATCATTCTCAACTCTCCATTTGCAAGGCAGTAGCTGATTTATGAGCAAGGCATAGACTCTCAGAGAAGACCAGGCAGTCCAACTGGTAACAAGATCCAATACTTAGATCCCTAGTTAAAGTGCCCAACAGAAAAGAACAGACCATTATTATAAAATTCAGAAATTTTAGACTGGTAAAGTCTGGAATGTCTATATGCAGGATAGACAACCTCTCTTTTCTCACTTGTGGGCAGAAAAGGAACATTTTGATTACCAGAGATAGAATCTTTGTCATCCACAACCTTCGCCCTTAACAAAACCAGTCTCCCCACAGACAAGTCTCCAAAATATCTGTGAAGCAGAAGTGAGTAGAATAAATAACTCACTAACAGCATTACTGATGTTGGTCAACAAATCTAAAACAACAGGGCTGGAGCAATAGTACAGCAGAAAGGACATTTGCCTTGCCGAGTTCAATCCCCAGTATCCTTTATGATCCCCTGAGCACCACTGAGTAAAGAATAAGAACCAGAGCTAAAGGCCTAAGAGGTAGGAGAGGGGAAGAAACTTCCTCTGCATATAGCTGACTCCTGTTCTAGCTTCAGTATCAACTGCCCAGTGTCACCAGATTCCTGAGCACAAAGTCAAGAGTAGGCTGAACATTGCCAAGTGTGAGGAAAAAAGATACTTGATGGCAAAACAAAATTTCTTTATAACTCTCTGGAAATCACTTCTTTTAATTCTTCTGAGTGGACCCAGCATAAGTCACTGACTACCATCTGGTGATACCCACAAGGCCATGTGCTGGAGAGGGTAAGAGAGACTATCCTGGATCTTTAAGATGCACTGAGTTTTTCCCAGACTTCCCAGTAGGAGGTGAAACTCAGTTCTGGGCAGTAGCCACATCCCTGGATTCTACTGCCTATTCTCAGGGAGGTGGGACTAGGACTCCTTTCCCAGGAAGGCTCCTGCCTGGCCACTGCAGGACAGGGGTGAGGGGGTCTTCATTTGCTTTTCTTCCTAGTATTCATTGCCACTGTATTGCCTTAACCATCCAATGACACATCACGAACAATACTCTGATCAATGATGAATGCTGAAATTTTCTGTGGAAATTAAAATTTAGGTTCTGAGGAATTCATCCCTATAAGTTTATTGAGGAATAAAGTGTTAGGGTCCAGTACCTAAAAGACCATACAAAGCAAATGAGCTTTGTAATTAAAAAAAATTTATTATGCACAAATCACAAGTCTAACAAGCATTGAGGTCTAAAGCTGACCAGCCAGGGCCATCCCCTTTAGAAGGAGAGTGACCCTAACCTTGGGTAAGGAGCTTCTTTTTATGCTCTAAAACTGCAACTCACAACTTTTTTATGTCCTTTACAATGATAGTTAGATCCACCTGGAGGATATATTGTTTACATATTCTTGGTAACTGTCAGACCACCAGTTTTCTCCTTCTGTTTTGATGTATTGGCACTTTTTCAGGATATAGTTGGGAGGTTCAAGACTTGAATGGGAGGTAACTGCTAGGTGATCTCAATTCTGCCTTACATAATGCCTCATCCTGGGGAGGGGAGGGTTTCAGGACATGGTTTGGGGTTGTTGAGAATTATAGAATGGCTGTTATCTTAAAATGGAGGAGTTTATGCTAAGTCTTTATTCAGGTGGCCTTACAAAACTATCCTCCCAGAACTGAAAATAGGAGAAAATTATACCAGAATACTTACACTTTCCCCTAGTAATGAGAATAATTAATGGTAATTGCCTATTAATTAAAACTTTTTTAAAAAGTAGTTTTTTTGGAAAAAAAGGGAAAATATTGTAAGATGTATATGAATGAGTCATTTCTGTGGTTGTGGACAAGATATTTGAGTTCTGAAGAAGAAAGAGTAAAATTGTACCTAGAATGCATTATAATGATGAAATTACATGAAACAAATCAGTATAATATTGGCATACCCAAATGAATATGAGGAACAAACAAGAAAATTAGAAAGCACATCCAAATATATCAAATGATGTAGGGGAACCTGCCTTTTTCATAGACATAAATTATTTTTGTATTATTTCATATTTCTGCAGTTTTCTATAAAATTAAGAAAGGGAAAATAAAGGATGGGGTCCAGAGGCCAAGTAGTCTCAGTCCATTCATGGAGATATAAAATGACAGAACTAAATATTCAAGCCAAAGTCAACAACAATTGAATCAGAATTCCCAAACTATAACAATCTAAACTTAAAATGGGCCTGTTATACTGACAGGCCATTGGGCAAAAGAGTGGAGGTATAGGATGCATTCTGGGAACATTGGTAGAAAAAGGTTGGCACTGGTGGTAGGATTGGCCCTGATTCATTGTCTGAAACTCAACTATGAAAGACTTTGTAAATCAAAATGGTTTCAACAAAATTAAATTTAAATAATTATTTTAAATCAGAGATGCTGACTTGCTGCCTGTTACAATGGGCACCGATCTACTCTGTATTTTGAAAGAAGATGCATGAGATGAGTACAAGTCTCCCTATTATAGCTCTTTTTTTTTTAACAGCTCAAGCTGGTATATGGCTGCTGTTGTAGGCAGCAGGATCAGAAGCAGTAAGACAAAGGGTCCTCTTCTATACATGGCATAGCCCCACCCCTTATTTGTTTTGGCTATAAATTGGTTGGCTATATAAGGTCATCCAATGGGAATAAACTATCCGGTTGTGAATGCAAATGTGGGACAATGATTATGGGATTACTAATCAGACCGCAAATACCCATCTATACTGAACTCATGGGCGCTTAAGCAAAGAGATCTGAAGGAATACCCATAAGATCCATCTAAAGGTCTGGGCTTGTCACGCAGGCCCCCAAAGGTCTAGCTCCCTTTGTTCTTGGCCCTCCTTGCTCTCTTCCCCAGAACAGAATCAATAATTTGCCTCCCATCTAGATACAATATGTTGCTGGGAAGAATTCCAGATACTGCTCTATATTTTATGTTTGAATTCCATGAAAAAAACTCTGCTGTTTCCAAGTTATCATACATTCTAATTGGCAACTTTAATTACACAGTATAATCATCTTTTGAACTACACCTCAAAATGATTTGATCAAGGAGAATCACTTTTATTAAATTTGACAGAATTCACTTACAATTAACTTTCTAGAGAATAACTTCTATTTAAAAGCTGCTATTCGTGTTCCTTCTTTTTTTTTAATCTTATTATAATTCTGGCCCTGGTTCATTATGATAAAGAGAATTAAAAATGGCTGTGCTTCTTTTCAAGCCAATGTTTGGAATGTTCACTTCTCGTGCTCAAAGCAAGTAGAATGAGGCAACAAAGCTATAGGTGTGATGCTTTCTGCTATAAAGAGTCAACACAGATAAATGGACTCATTTTTCAGGTGTACTTCCTTATTCTCCCTAGAATGTGAATCCTACCTAACAGTGAAACAGCGCCTGACAGAACTGATTGCTGGGACTATTTGTTTAGAATGGCTTTCCCTGTTGGCTGAGTTTACAGCAGCTTAAAATGTGTAAGACCACGTTTTTCTACCCATTTGCAATGCCATTTGAGTCCTCAAATTTGAACACTACCGTTGGCATTCCTTCCTTCACTCCACTGACACGTTCTCATAGCTCTTCATACAAAATAACTGTTCAGTTCATCACATCATGTAAAAATTGAGTCACACTCATATGACAGTAATTTTAAGAATTTCATTTTACATTAGCTACTATAAATCCATATTTGTATTTGGCTGCTGTGGGAGGCAGCAGGATAAGAAGCAGTAAGACAAAGGGTCCCCTTCTATACATGACATAGCCCCACATCTTATTTGTT
>PVKC010006838.1:0-30450 GCA_004027635.1 Crocidura indochinensis | reverse complement strand
ACCTTGGAAGGCCAGATGCTCACTCATAGCTCTGTGGCAACCATACCAATATGATAGAAACATACTTGGTTCCTGTTTTCTTGTATTTTAAATTTGAGATGATAAAGAACTAGCCTTCTCTTTTTTTTATCTTACCACCTGATTAAAAAGAAAGCAAGTTTCAAGGGCCTGAGATATAGTACAGTGAATCATATACTTGTCTTTTAAGTACCCTAAGTCTCAGTAGAAGTAATCCCTGAGCACAAAGCCAGGAGTAGTCTCTCAACACTGTTAGGTACAAACCCAAAATTAAAGAAAAAAAGAAATTCAAAAGGAAACATAAGAAAGATTCATTTTCTTTAGGTGTTTGGCAACTATTTTCAAGTTTCACTTAAAAAAGCATGAACTATATTTCAGTAAGTATTTTTATCATTATCATAGACATAAGTATTCCGTATTCTCAGATGGATACTGGATATTTCCCAAAGAATGTTATTTTAAAAATTATTCTGTTCCTGAGTTTATATCTTCAATGATATTGTTTACACCCACAGAAAATCTACAACACACAGAGATTTCTGAGTCTGTAGTCATAACCCTTATAATTCTCCAACCATGTTATTGATATTCCAATGAATTATCTTTTCATTTTTTTATGAACAGACTTTTCTTTCCTGCAAAATCAGTAGCTTCCTGTTATCCATCATTTATTTTTGCTTCCTAAACTTGAAGCCTGTAGTAATTTTAACATAACCTTAACTTTTATTTTTATCATCTATCTTATCTTTTTAATTTTTATTAAACACTAAGTTACCAAGTTACTCATAATATAGCTTTTTCATACATTAAATGGTCAAACACCAGTCCCATCACCATTGTGACCTTCCCTTAACCAGTGTCCCCAATTTCTGCCAGAAATCTTAGCCTAATTCACAAATTTATTTTATATTGTTTGTTACAACACAAAGGCAAATAGAATGATCAAAACATAGATCAAGAGAGGTCAATTTGAAATAATTGTTTTATTTCTCCATAATGTTACAAAAATCATTAAAATTTAAGGATTTACCAAGATGTTGTGGTGCTTTTGAGCCTTCTGTGTTTCTATTAAGGCTCACTGAGGTTAGTAGATTTCCATGTAATTTTCCTATCAATTTCCTGTGATGCTATTGAGCTGACTATACTATACTATGAATTTTTAGGTGTTCACAAGCAGTCATCTGTTTTCTGGATCTGAAAATAAATTGGTGACATCGGAGTTTGATAAGGTGAAGTTGTGGAGCTGGGCCATTTCTGTTTGAGGTTATAGGGTGTGATACTGTACTGTGTTGCTGCAGTTCATGTAGAAAGGGAAAATTTGTCCTCGCTCATTCTGAGAATGCACCAGAGATATCAGCCCAGACCAGACTACCGGGAAAGAATTGGCAGCCATTATTTTCTTTTGGAGTTTGGTAAAGGTTATTTTTATGTTGGGAAGATATCAGATGTTTGAGGAAACTGCTAGGTTTTCCAGTGGCTGGGTGGATAGATGAGGAACAAACTCCATTTAGAAAATCCCCAGTTTTTAGTATGTAGTTTGTTCCTATCTGAGAAGTTTCATATTCTCATATCAGTCAGACCCAACTACATGTGAAGAGTCAGTGGCCATTTTTTCTTTGATTTATTTTATTTTATTTTTATAGATAAAAATTGAACCATCGTAAGATACACAGGTACAAAGTTGTTCATGATTGACCTTCAGTCACGCAATATACAAGACCCTTCACCAGTGCACATTTTCTGACACCAATATCCCCAGTTTCTCTCCTGCCTTTCTCCCCACTTCTGCTTCTCCCCTGTCTGCCTCTGTGGAATACATTTTTCTTCTATCTATCCCCTCTCTTTTTTCATTCTTTTCCCCTTTTTTACACTGTGGTTTGAAATTTTATGTGGCCATTATTTTCCTTTAGTATTTGATAGAAAAGCAAATCCCTTTCTTCTAAATACTAATTTCAATCATGCTGTATATATCATTATTTTTTATTCCTCTTTTCTCCTCAACCATAAAATGGAGCCACCTCACCACGTTAACTTTTCTGTTGTTCATTTTCACTTTTTTCAATAATTTCACATGGCGCTAAAACCAATTCACTAAAATCTCCTGCATCGGATAACTCCCTGTTGTGTACTTTCCCTGAGTTTTTATTTCATTGTGAAAAATGTTTAAATCTCTTCATATACTTACTAGAGCCCAACAGAAATTATTTCTTTGTCTCCTCATCTTTAAGTCTGACAACTGCTATCCCCTTGATTTTTCTCATCATAGCACTCAAATATGCCATGTTCATTAATATTTTCCATGAAGTTCTTGTTTATATCATTACTCTCCCCAAACTTTCTCCCTTTCTTTTTTTTTTTTTTTTTTTTTTTTGGTTTTTGGTTTTTGGGTCACACCCGGCAGTGCTCAGGGGTTATTCCTGGATCCATGCTCAGATATTGCTCCTGGCAGGCACGGGGGATCACATGGGGCACCCGGGATTCAAACCGATGGCCTTTTGCATGAAAGCCTTACCTCCATGCTATCTCCCGGGCCCCACTTTCTTCTCCCTTTCTTTTCCTCTTTATTTTCTCCCTTTTTATAGCTTCAAAGATTTTTGCTATTGTTTCTAGTGTCTAGCAACTTTGAAATGGAAAAAATAAGTGAGTAAACTTAAAGGAACACTTTTGCATATACTCATTCTCCTATAATCACAAAACCTATTAAGTAAAATTTTGGGCTGAGTTTCTAAATCACTATAGCATTTGTGTACTTAATTAATAGCAGTTTTCTCTCTCCGTCACCTTTATACTTTAGAGAAGTCTTTAATGGAATAATCAGTCACATGTTTCTTATTTGAGCCTATAGTACACAACATTTCTTTGATTACAACTTTGAAAAATCATGATTTTCTTTTTTATGAGACATTTTGTGTTTACTTTTTGAAGTGAATGCTAGAACCACAAGTTCTACACTACATTAGATTAGGTAACTAATTGATTTTTATATGGGCATGGCACCTAGGGCACTTTCCTACAGCCTCACTTTTTTTCCTACAGTGTCATTTTTGCTCACAACTTTCTGAGAGATAGTTGTAATCCTACATTGTAGAAATAGAAAGTGGAAATTTTTATTTTAATTTATTTTATTTTATATGGAACACTTTACGAATTTGTGTGTCATCCTTGCACAGGGGCCATGCTAATCTCTGTATCATTCCAATTTTTAGTATATATGCTGTCAAAGTGAGCACAAAGGTGGAAGATTTTAAGGCTAAGTGGATTCCCCAAAATCAAAAAGCAATTGAATCCAAGATCTATGAATCTATACCGAGACATGTTTCTTCCCTCTCAAAGCTGCAAGTTCAAGGGAATGAGTTTTTTCATATTGCTTGTATTTCATTATTTAATTTGGTAACAGTATAACACTCCCTCTTTGGCTGAATAGAATTAATAAGGTATCCTTTATCAGAGTTGAAGCATTCAATATAATAAATATGTACCAAATTAATAATTTCAACTAATCTTAGAAATTGAGAATTTAATTTATTGTTGGGAGGGCAGTCACACTTTGTGTTTAGGTATCTCTCCTACCCTCCTTTTATGGCGATTGGCACTAAAGTTTTTTATTCTCGAAGAATCATTAATATTAAAATAAAATCTCCATATCATTAAATTCAAAGATCCAGAGTTCCCATTATCAGGTGTTATAGAGGCATTATTATTGTTTTTAAACCCTGAACACAGTCAACTAGCTAGTTTGTTTTTGCCCTTTTCACAATTGACAAGTCCTTCATCCAAGGTCAGCATTCTTAGAGGGTATGTGTATTAGGAAGTATAAAGCTTTCGAGAAAGTCAGTGTTTAAGAAGGCAATTTATTTGGATGCACCTGCATATTATTCTTCTGTTGACACTATCCTAATAAAATGTCTTATTATATCATTTCATGATACCCAAATATTGTAATGGCATTGAACCTACATACCAGGAATTATTCTAAAAATATGGTTATAACTTTCACTTTCTCACAAAGAACATTGGCTTGGCATTTGTGCTTCTGTAAGTCTAATACACTTACAATTTCTAGGGAGTTCGGCTATTTAAGTCGTATATTAGACTCATGTTTTTAAAAGGTAAAGAGAGATAAGAGAACAGAGAGTATGGAAGAGGTGTAGACAGAATTGAACAGGGGGTGGAATCAAAAACAAGGACAAAGAGAGGAAAAGGAAAGAGAAAGAAAATGAAAAGTAACAACGTCAGCGGCTCCTAGGTTCTGAGGTGAGATAGTTGGTCGTAGGTCAACAGCTTTAGTCATACATCCTGTTATTCATTTTGAGCATCAGAGTTCATTTTCACTACACTTTGAAATTTCCATACCTTGCACAATGATTCTTTGTGGCACTCTTTCTTTCCTGGGAAATTGCTTATCTGCTCTTACTTTTGATCTTTGACATCTTAAACTTTTAGGTATTTTTAAAAATTATTTATTTAAAGAAAATGTATCACATTGTTGACATAACTGATCACAATACATTTGTTTCAGAATGACAGAAAACAAAGTTATTAAGAAATAGAAAGATAATAGATAATTCAAAATGGATAAAGAAGGGGAGAGAGTTCATTAGCAGTTATATTTGTGAAAATTATTGTATCACCAATAAGTCATTATTGCAATAGCCAAAGGTTTATTATGCTCCCAGTTTTTTCTCCAGAGATGAGAAATACACTTTAAAAAAAAGTGTGTGTATTTGTGTGGTAATTGTCATTTCCATAAGGACAGAAAAATATGGAAGAAATTGGAAATAATAAACTGCTTTGGCCTAAAAAATATGGAGCCCTTACCCCCAAAGCACTTTGGCATAAGACCAACTCAAGGCTCCAGGCATACTCGGCTTTCCAACCCCCTAGTCATTCTCGGTGGTCAGCTTTTCAGTCTCACAACTGGTGATGTCAGGTTTCTGTAATTATAGATCCTGGTTTCTGTATAGGTCCTATGTTGAAGACTAGGTGGTATATAGTATCTTCTGGTTCCATCTCTCCATAAGTTTTTAAACATAAATTCCATTATGTTTTAAAATGATGTAAAAAATGCAGTTGATCTTAAACATTTCCTTTATAATTTTGAGTTGCTTTGAATTATTACAAAAGGTGGTAGAGTGCTTTCTTTCTATAATGGTCCACATGTAACATTTAAAATTATTCTTTTGTTGTGTTTAATCATTTAAAGCTAGAAGGCTGTCTTGCCCAGCTGTGTTTCCACCTAGTTTCTCTCTTTTTTGAAGCTATTCTTCTATAAGCCCAATTTCCTTCTGTGCAGAATAGTGAGACTCCATCCCTGTGCTGTTATTTGGAATCCCTGAGGATTCCTGATGTCCTGTATGCACTTATCACAGGTCTAGCATCAAGTCCACAGTAAAAGAAAAAGTCAGTTCCTCCTCCACCCTCCTCAGTGGCACTCCCACTGAGTGACAAAAAATATTAAAAAACTCTTCCTGCCTTTCAATTTTTTTCTGATCCCTCTGAATGGAATAATTGTATTAGTTCATAAGGCACACAATTATTGTCCAGGCAGGAGCTCTGTGTGCACTGAGCTCAGAGAAACAAAATATTGATTCTATGTGAAATTTTACCTAGATCAAATTCTGCTCCTTGAAGGACACTGATTCCCACAATCCTGTTTTGGTAGACTCTAAGTAGTCGTGCAAAGGTCAAGTAAAAGTGCCTACAATTGAATTAGAAGACCTTCTGTGATTCAAACTACTCATGGAAATCAGGATTTCATTTGTATCCTAGATTAAGTATAACACTTATCCATCTAGGGATTCTTCACTTTTATCAGGAATAATAATATACCAAATAAAACTTAAAGTATAGTGACTAAGTAAATAAATTTTGTAACTTCACAGGACCCATGCATATTACAGTAATTATAAGCAAGACTGTTTTTCAGCAAGACTAAAGCCAGAGAACCTTGACTCTTAGCAGTGGAAGGACATCGATGTCATTTAGCTAATCACTTACCAGCAAAGAGACTGACTTGATCCCATATCTGATAGCTTTTTCCTGGGAACATAGAATGACTTTCCAGTTTCTGCCTTTCAAGGCAGCCTGACATTGCATGAGCCAGTTCCTGTCTGTTACAAACAAAGTCTTTGTAAGAGATGTTTTTCTGACTCTTTCTTTGTACTGCCCACTTTTTACTCTTAATTATAAAAGAGTTCTGCTTATTTTTCTTCCTTGAAATGATCTTCTATTCAAAGCAAATAGAATGCCCCCTAGAATATATTGATTACCGAGTATTTGTTCTCATGAAATGTTTCTGGAATCATCACCCCTGTTTCTAATAAGCTTGTAGTGGTATCCTTTAGGCAAACCCTAGCTAGGCTTGGATGAAAATAATCTTATTTTCTTCGCTGAAACAGCATTTTTATTGGTTGATTTTAAAAGTATAAAATTACACAGATAATATGGATTTAATATTATTTTGTGGAACCAGAGATATTGTATTGTGAATAGGGTGCTTGCTTTGCATAAATTAGCCTAAATTCAAACTCCAGAACCTTTATGGTCCCCTGAGCTCTACCAGGAATGATTCCTGTGTGCAGAACAAAAAATAAATGCTGATTACTCATGTGGCCAATTCCTCTCCCAAATATATGTACATAATGTGTGTATACACATATACAGATATATACAGCATAGTGTACACACATACATGTATATACATTTGCCTACACATGTATTAGGAACTTGATATCTCTGTTTCAATTAAAAATCATTGTTTCACATTTGGAAATTCCCAAAATAAAGGTATGTGAAGAATTACCCTATTTTACCAAACCATATCTTTTATCTCATCAGAAGCATTGTGCTATAAGCATTTAACAAATCATTCTAAAATTTCAAAATCATATTTCCAAACTATCATCTCACAAATATATTTTAATGATTTTATATTGCTCAGAATATTGTTTTATATATAGCTTATTATTCTAAGTCAGTACTAAGTTGTTTATTGGTTAAACATTTTTTATAGAAAGTCTTTATTTAAGCACCATGACTACAAGAATGATTGTAGTTAGGTTTCAGTCAGAAACAGAACACCTCACTCAAGTTTTATGTTGTTCTTTTAATAAGCTTAACTCAGCCCTTAGTTTAGCACTTAACAATTTCATAATTATCTGAGATGTGAGTTGGATTTAGCCACATCAAGCTGTGCTCAGGGCTTACTCCTGGGTCTGTGCTCAGAAATAACTCTTGGTGGTGTTCTAGGGGTCATATGCAGTACCAGATGTGAAAGCAGGATCTGTCTTATCTACTATACTATCTCTGGCATTCATTGTCATTCTTTAGTAATATAATGCAAAGTCTCAGCATTAATCCCAGATTTTCCACTTAATACTCATTATAAAGACACATTTATAAACTTTTTAGCAATCAAATCAAGTTTTAAATTTTATAAACTCATTTTTATATTTCAATGTGAGCAGTGTTCATCACCTTTGTACAGTGACCTTCATAGAAAAAAGAGTCACCTATAAATAAGAGTGAATTAAAATTACCCTTGTAAATTCTAGTATCACTAAGTAGTAATATCAACAGCAAATTGATATATTGCCTAGTAGTCACTTCAAATTATCATTGGGGGCCAGAGTGATAGTACAGTAGGTAGAGCATTTACATTGTTGACCTCAAAAATGCCAGATCCCCAAGAACCATCAAGAGTAATTCTTGAGTGCAAAACTAGTAGAAATCTCTGAGCACTACCGGCATGGCACCCCAAATATATATATATATATATATATATACATATATGTATATATACATATATATGTATATGTATACATATATATGTATATGTATACATATATATGTATATACCTATATATCCTGTAAATTGAACTTAAAGTGCCTCTGTAGATATAATATATTTCGAGGGTGCCCAGGAGATAGCATGAAGGTAAGACGTTTACCTTTCATGCAAAAGGTCATCAGTTCGAATCCCGGTGCCCCATATGGTCCCCCGTGCCTGCCAGGAGCAATTTCTGAGCATGGAGCCAGGAGTAACCCCTGAGCACTGCCGGGTGTGACCCCAAAAAAACAAATATATATATATATTTATATATATATTTCGAGGACTTAATTTTTATATGTTTCTGTCTACATATCTCTTTCTTCAATGGTTCATTATCACTCTTCTGTATCCTAGAGAAAATATAGATATTGGAATAAAAAGGTAAACCACAAACCCTATTGTTGTGATATAGATAGAAGAGTTGAGGGTGTTATTCCTTTCTTTGGTAGAAGAAAGGATTTTCAAAGCAAGTAACATTTAAGCCACACTTTTAAAAGAACAAGGAATTCAAGTATTTTCTAATAATAAATTAAGTAATATGTGGGTGGGGTGAGAGGCTCGAAAGGACTGGGCATGTTGGAAATTCAATTTCTATAGTTACAGCTTCAGAACACACATTATCCTTCCTGGTAGCCTGACGTGAATTTGCAAAGATTCAAATCTGGTGGTAAAAGCCTTGATGTAAGAAGAAAAAAGCATATGCATATTATCTACCAGGGAAACAGAAGAAAAACAAAACAAAGCAAGCCATCAAGTTTTTTCAAGTAGCGAATGACGTGTTTTAGAAAGACATTTTTGATAACAATATAGAAGTTGGATTAAAGGCTGGCGAGTCAGGAGATAAGAGTTTTCTCTGTCAGAATGATAGACTATTTTATTAATAAAGCATGAAATCTTAGACACAGATCTTTGAAAAATGAGATGAGTGTATCACACCTCAACTTGTCCAATATTTTTTAGAAAATGGCAAGATTTTGTTGTTGCTTTAATTTATTTATCTATGAGATGGAGTAGACTGACCCTCTGTACTTCTTGCTTTTTAATTAAAAGCATAAGGTAATGAAAGAAAAGTTTGAAGGCACATATCAGGGACCCTTTCTGACCAGGATTTGAGGAGCCTTTTGGGAGATAACTGCTCAGAAGATAACAGACGCCACTTCTCAACTTCTCACCAATCTTCTATTTTATTTGGTCAGGCATTGTGTCAAGAAAAAGACAAAGACAAAGCCTCAGGCCTTTTTTTTTTTTTTTTTTTTTTTTTTTTGCCTATTAACAGACCAGTTGTGAGTCACAGTCTGAACATGAGGAAATGTTCATTTACTTTTTCAGCGTCATGGCAATGAAACATTTCTGTGCCAGACTACTCTCCTGACCAAAAGTGCCCACTGAGAAGGTTATTTTCTGCCACAGGCAGGGAGCATAATATCAAAACACAATTCCAAGAACTCCATCATCACTTTGTGAGCCTGAGGAAGCTGAGGTTTTACAGCTGCTGGAGCCACATGTTTCATACGATGTGGCTCAGAACTGTTAATGAGCTTCTTCAGGACTCAAAATGCCCCATGGCTTTGGAAAGGCTTGTTAACCCACAGAGGAGGAGAAGAGCTGGAAGCCATTGGACTGCAGCCTAAATTTGTTGTAATTCAATTCATGAACCACCATTTCTCCAAATTCTGAATCTGAATCTGTTGAAAATAGAAGTGGACTTAAGTTATTCACAGTAACTCATCCTGAGAGAACAGGGAGATCACAATTCAAGGTTGCTCAAAGACATGGAAGCCATGGCATTGTGGACAACTGAAGGAGAGAATTGATCAATGGTGCTTTCTGGACCTACTTAGGCACCTTCCCAGAGAGATTATAAACCCAGGGTGAAGGAGAAGGAAGCCAACTGACACAAACAGCTCATATAGAGTGCCCAGAAGCCTGTGTTTTAGATCTTCTGCCCAGAGGCACTCTGGCAACTCCCATTCCCACCTACAATTCACACAGTACAGAGCTAGTACTCAGCAAGGTCATAATTCTTCTTAATACAATTCTCATGACATAACCTGACCAAATGCATGAAACCTAATCATGAAAACAACCATTGGTTGTTATTGGCAACGAATGCAGGAGTAGTGTCACAAAATACATTTGTTACTTCATGGAGGAGAGCACTACAGCAGAACCTTCTAATATCTGGTACTTTTCACATTTCTTTAAAAAACAGATCAGGGACAGGACAGAAAGTACATGCTTATCTTCCATGCAGTGGATCCTGGTTCAGTCTTCAGCATTGTATCTGATACCTTGGAGTGACCTCGAGCACAGAACAGGAGTAGTGGTCTTTGAATGTTGCCCAAGTGGCCCACATAGATAAATAGATAAATTTGAAAAATGTAGAAATAACCCAGACACCCATAGGAATAATGCATTGATTTAGAGGGCATGTGTTGCAAGCATCTAATCATGAGTTCAATCTCTACGACCTGTTATATGTCAAGTGTCATCCTGGAGGATCTGCTGGCAAGGTACTTCTAGTATTGCAGTCTGGTGTGCTTAAGCACCTCAGGAGATTTATGAACACTGCCAGGAAGTACAACTGCCTGGGTGTGAACATGTGCTGCTGCCACCACAGTTAAAGGAGTACAAGCCTCAGTGAAGGAGTGCAAGCCTCTGAGCCCTGGGACTGAGGGTGCAAGCACTACAGCTAGAGTAAGCCCCACAGCTCTATGAGGAACGAGAGAAGCACTACAACCAGGGGTGTGTGGAAACTATGGTCTTCACAACACCATCTCCAAAAATATAAACAATAATGAGAGGGAGAAGACAGAATAGACAAATAATGAACAAAGATGAAAATCCATTTTATCCAAACTTGTTATTGCAAAGGATTTTTCTAAAAGCCATTTGGAACAGCCACATGTCCGTCTACAGCACTTGATCAACAGCACCTTCCTCATCCTCTTAAGTAATACCCGGAAACAGAAAGGGTGTTTCAGTAGTTTTACACCCTTGACTGATATGTAATAATGCTAAGTTCATTCTAGATACTCAGAATTCAGTGATCCTGGCCTATAGCACATGTGTGCATATTATATGACCAGAAAAGGCACCTGAAGAGTGTTCAATGACTCAGTAAATGAGGTTGCAATTATTTAGGAATGTTGATCTCATGATGATTTTTATTGGGTTAAATTTGTTTGTAGTCACCATAAGAGTGAGAAAGGTTTAAAATATAGGCTATGTGGAATTTTCACCAGCTTTCCATTTCCTGAACTTATAAAAAGCCCTCTAATAAGTTTCCTACTATGATTATGCAACCTGAGGAAAAGTGTTATTATATTTGGACCTGGTGTGGCAAATTCTAAATCCAGTGTTACTGTGTGAGACAATAATGACTAATTTCTATATTTAAGTAGGTTTTTTTAAGAGATTAATTTTATGTTAGATTAATGCATTTGTATATTGTTTTAAATTTTAGACAATTAAGGTTGAAGATGTTGATTCTTTTGAAGCAGTTTCCCCTATTGTCCACTTCTCACATTAGTAGTTACCAAAATATGTGCTAATGTTTACCCAAATATGTTTTATAACTTATAATTGTTAAAGATGACATATAGTTTACTACTATGCAGATTGTTGGGGGAGTCACACCTGGCAATGTTTAAGAGTTAGTCCATGGGAGCCGGGAGGTGGCGCAGGAGGTAAGGTGCCTGCTGCCTTGCCTAGGACGGACCACGGTTCGATCCCCCGGTTCCCATATGGTCCCCCGGGCCTGCCAGGAGCGACTTCTGAGCACATAGCCAGGAGTAACCCCTGAGCGTCACTGGGTGTGGCCCCAAAAAAAAAAGAGTTATTCCTGGCTCTGTACTTAGGAATTATTCCTAGTGGGATCAGGGGTTAAACCTGGGTAGGCTCTGTATAAGGCAAGAGTCCTACCTGCTGTATAATCATTTCAGTCTCTATATAGATTTTTAAATGGACTGTTTCAACCTGTTCTTCATGAAGCCTTTCATAATATCCAAAGTCAGGACCCTTAAGATCTTTACTTTCAATAGAAAGGAATGAGGACTGTGAAACCTCCTTCTGTACATTTAGAATATCATTTTACTGACTTTGATCTTTGGTTCTTAATTCCAGATTGATGAAGGACTTTGATTTATGACTATAATTGTTAAAATGAACAATCCATTTTCTTTTACAGTTTTAGAAGTTGCTTTTGAAAATCACAGCAGTATACTTCCTTGTTCTTCTGAAGATTATAGGCTGTGGTAGTGAAATCCTATTCTCTTCTTGATTTACTACTGTCAGTTATTTCTCCATAGGAAACTCCTGATGTAATCTTGGGTTAGTGCTTTTATGATGTCATGCAGGTTGCCTGATACATTTTAAGTAATAACATAGAATATAAGGAAAAATTATTTTGAAATTTGCATCCTAAGCAGTACCCAGGGAACATGAGGTTCACTACTGGTTATTCTTACATACCTTTTCAGTTTGAGGACCCTTGGATACTGTAGAGCCACATCAATGCTGGGGGACCATGGGGTGTCAGAAACCAAATCAAGATCATATTCATGCTAGACATGCACCCATACTCCTACACATCTTCCAGACACACCACTTTTATATTTTTAATATGAGGCACTGTAATTTACAATGCTGTTAAGGACAGGATTTTATGCATACAGCAGTCCAGGTACCATACCCTTCACCAGTGTCTGCTTCCCTCCACCACTGTCTCAAGTCTCCTCCCACCCATCCTTACCCTCAATCTTATTACATTCACATATAGAACAGCTTCTGTTGCTTTTGACCATTTTGCTATTCCTATACTACTTTTATTTGCATCCCATAGATAAGATATTCTGTATCTCTCCCTATCCTGACTACATTAACTTCATTAAGTATGATACTCTTCAGATACATCCATGTTATGAAAAATTGTATGCAAACTTGCATTTTTCTTCTAGATAAATAGCATTCTATTGTGGGTATATATATTTTTGTTTGTTTGCCTTGCTATCTCTTCTTAGACACGATGGTTTGTTTTCTCCATTTAGATCTTAGCGATATTGAACGTACTATAATGATTATAGGAACACAATTATATTTTTGAAATAGAGCATTACAATAAAATCCCTGATTTTTCAAGTTTTATTTTAAAATTTAGGCCCAGGCCTAAGAAAGATGTAAATAATTTGCATATCAGTTAAAGGAACTCACAAAATTCAGCAATAGATAAATCAATAACTTCCTCAAAACCCAGGACAAGGAGATTAACAGGCCTGATAATAAGAGAACATGTGGATAACTAATGTTTTTATTGTCTCTCATTATCAAGGTTACTTAAGTCAATGAGGAATCATTCCACACTAGTGAGAGAGAGCTATATCAGAAACACTGGAAATAATGACTGTTGCCAGGAAAGAGGATATAGTAAAAAATGAACTCAAGTGTAGAAAGTTAATAAAACAGGAAAAGTTCAGCACTGAGTGCAGCATGTGAGTTCAATTCTCAGTATCACACATGGTTACCAGAGCACTGTCAGGAGTGATTTCTGAATGCAGAGCCAGGAATAACTCATGGGGTTTGGACATGAGTGGTGGAACCCAAAACACAGTAAACCAAAATGAACACAATATTTTATCTGATTTATGCTCTATAGAAAATAATATAAAAATTTCTCAAAAAAAGGAAAAAAAATTGAAGTGTAAAGTGATAGATAGGGAACAATGGGGAGCAGGGCTCATCAGTGGTATAAAATGATATAAAGAAGTGATATAGTTAAATATTTAAATCATAGTCAACAATACTGAGGGCAAGGAATCTAGATTTAAAATTTTGCCTGTCGGAGGCTGGGCGGTGGCGCTGGAGGTAAGGTGCCTGCCTTGCCTGCACTAGCCTAGGATGGACCGTGGTTCGATCCCCCGGTTTCCCATATGGTCCCCCAAGCCAGGAGCGACTTCTGAGCGCATAGCCAGGAGTAAACCCTGAGCGTCACTGGGTGTGGCCCAAAAAACAAACAAAAAAAAATTTGCCTGTCAATTTGTCAGGCTGGGCATGGAGAGGGTAAAAGTGTAGGAACCCAGCTGGAAGAAGGATAATGCCGGAGGTAGTGTGGTTGGCAGTTACCATAGGCTGACTAAAAGCCAACTATGAATAATGCAAATATCAGCTATTTAATGAAAAATTTTAAATAAAAATAATTTATATTATTTTATTTTTAATGATACTTAATTATTCAAAATTATAAACATTTTACACTCAGGCCTCAGTCATAAAAAGAATAGCTCCCTTCACCTGTGCAATATTTCACGACCAATGCCCTCATCTCCTTTCTCCCCAACCCCCACCTGTATTAGAGACAGGTATAGTATTTCTCTCACTCATTGTTATGATAGTTTTAAGTATATTTATATTTTTAACTGCATTCAACACCCTTTGCAGTATGCTTCATATCCTGAGCCAGTCCTTTCAGCCCTCATACTTATTGTCTCTGGTTATTATTACAATGATATATTTCATTTTTATTAAAAGCCATAAATTACTGAGACTATTAAGTGTCTATCTCTTTCACTCTGGCTTATTTCACTCAATATAATAGTTTTCATGTCCATCCATGTGTAGGAAGATTTCATGGCTTCATCTCTTCTGATGGCTACAGAATTCCATTGTGTAGATTTACCAGTTTCTTTATCTACACATTTGTTGTTAGGCATCTGGGTTGTTTCCAGATTATGGCTATTGTGAATAGCACGGCAATTAATATAGGTGTTCTGAGAGTTCCTTTCTCCCCACATCCCCACTAGCAGTTATTTCTCTTAATCTTTGTGATGTGTGCCAGTCTCTGTGGTATAAGATGATACCTCATTGTAGTTTTGCATCTACCTTATGATGTGGAGCATTTTTTCATGTGTCTTTTGGCCACTTGTAGTTCTTTGAGGAACTGTCTCTTCATTTCTTTTCCCCATTTTTGGATAAGGTTATATAATTTTTCTTGTTAAGTTCTATCAGCCCCTTGTATATCTGAGATATTAGCAGCCCCTTGTCTGATGAGTATTGGGTGAACTGTTTCTCCCATTCTGTGGGTGGCTTTTGTATCTTACTCACTATTTCTTTGAGGTTCAGAAACTTCTCAGCTTAATAGTCCCATCTGTTTATCTCTGCTTCCACTTGTTTGGAGAGTGACAGTTCATTGAAGATTCCTTTAGTTCTCAATGTCATGGAGTGTTTTACCCACGTGTTTTTCTATATACCTTAGGGATTCAGATCTGATATCAAGGTCTTTAATCTATTTGGATTTTTGACTTTTGTGCATGGTGTTAGATGAAGGTCTAATTTCGCTTTTTTGCATGTGGCTGACCAGTTGTCCCAACACCATTTGTTAAAGAGACTTTCCTTGATCCATTTTGTATTTCTTACCCCTTTCTCAAAGAGTATTTGAATATATGTCTGGGGAACATTCTCTGAATACTCAAGTCTATTCAATTGATCTGAGTGTCTGTCTTTATTCCAATACCATGCTGTTTTAATCACTATTGATTTCTAATACAATTGAAAGTGGGGAAAATGATGCCTCCCCTATACTTTTTCTTAAGGATTGTTCTAGCTATTCGTGGGTGTATATTGTTTAAAATAATTTAATTTTTTTAAATTTTTTTCTAAAAAATAAGAGTAGTGCTTCCATATGACCCAGAAATTCCACTTCTTGGCATCTAACACACAAAAAAATCAATTTGAAAAGATATATAAATTCCTATGTTTAGTGAAGTTATGGAAATCAACAGAGCATAGCATTAGACTAATTCCTTTATGTATTAATTTCTTCATGTTACTGTATGCTTCATAGAAAACTCACAAACTACTAATTAATTTAATCAAGAATTTGCCAGGAATTAGCATAAAACTTTCCAGACTATTTTTGTCTCTCACCTCTGCTTCTGCTTTTTATCTTGAACTCACAGTGGCCTGTCCCAGGGGCCAGTCCCAGCTCTGTGCTCAGGAATTAGGAATTGTGGTAGTTCTCTTTTTCTTTTCCTTTAGTTTTTTATCTTATTGAAATTTACATTGTGATTTACAAAGTCTTTCATAGTTGGGTTTCAGACATACAATGACTCAGGGCCAATTTCACTACCAGAAGGAGTGTCCTCCTTCCTCCACCAACATAATTCTTTTCTTAATATAAATTTTTATTTAAGCACCATGATTACAAGAATCTTTGGAATTGGGTTTCAGTTATAAACAGAACACCCCATCACCAGTACAACATTCCTACCATCAATGACCCCCCTCTTCCCCCATCCCTGCCTGTATTCGTGACAGGCATTCTACTTCTCTCATTCTTTAACATTGCTATTTTAGTTGTTAGTGTAACTATTTCCCTTTCAGAGTTCACCACTCAGTGTAGTGAGCTTCAAATTGTGATCTGGTCCTTCCAGCCCTTCCAGTCCTTAATTAACTCTATTATCTCTCGGCCTTATTATAGTAGTCTTTAATTTTTCTTAAAACCCATTGATGAGTGAGACTATTCTGTGTCTATCTCTCTCCCTCTGACTTATTTCACTTAACATAGTAGATTCCATGTACATCCATGTATAGGAAAATTTCATGACTTCATCTCTTCTGACAGCTGCATAATACTCCATTGTGTATATGTACCACAGTTCCTTTAGCCATTCATATGTTGAAGGGCATCTTGGTTGATTCCAGAGTCTGACTATTGTAAATAGCGCTGCAATGAATACCTGTATGAGGAAGAGATATTTAAATTCTATTTTTGTGTTCCTAGGGTATAGCTGAATCATATAGGAGTTCAATTTCCAGTTTTTTTGAGGAATCTCCATATTGTTTTCCATAACAGCTGGACTAGATGGCATTCCCACTAGCAGTGAATGAGTGTTTCTTTCTCTCCACATCCCCGCCAACACTAATTGTTTTTGTTCTTTGTGATGTGTGCCTGTCTTTGTGGTGTGAGATGGTACCTCAAAGTTGTTTTTATTTGCATCTCCCTGATGATTAGTGACGTAGTACATTTTTCATGTGCCTTTTGGCCATTTGTATATCTTCTTTGAAGAAGTATCTGTTCATTTTTCTCCCCATTTTTGATGGGGTTACATATATTTTTTCTTATTAAGTTCTGCCTGTACCTTGTATGTCTTAGATATTAGCCCCTTGTCTGACGTGTATTGGGTGAATAATTTCTTTCATTCTGTAGGTGGCTTTTGTATCTTAAGCATTTTTGCTTTGAGGTGCAGAAGCTTCTCAGCTTAGTATAGTCCCATTTGTTTATCTCTGCTTTCACTTATTTGGAGAGTGCTGGTTCCTCCTTGAAGATGCCGTTAGTCTCAAGGAATTGTGGCAATTCGTAGGGTAACACACAGTTAGGAATAAACATGGCTTCCTGCATAAATAGGAAAGATTCCAGCACATTGGGCTATTTCTCTGCCCTCACTAGTATCTGTCTTTAGAAGTCAACTTTGTCCTGAATTTGAGTATAATATTCTTCAATGCTTCTGAAATCCTGAGTATATCTACTTTTCTCTGTGATTCCTAAATCTTGCATAGAAAGTATCTCTTACCTCTAAAGACATGATAGGGTCATATTGGGTTGAACATCCCTGATAGACACTAAAACAATTGTATGTACTCTTGCCAGCTGTACTCATGTACTTTGCCTATATGTTCATGGATGATATAGTGATTTTATGTAAACCTATAAAATAAACTAAAAATTCTTTTAGTTTATTCAGACACAAACAATAATTGTAGCCAATATGTTCAAATATAAAGTGATCTGTTCTTAAGAACAGCATATATTATTAATACAGGGACCTTTGTCATCTTTTCCATTAGCCTCATTTTCATTTAAATAAATTGAGACCCAGAGAGTGAAGATGTATGTCAGGACCAAGGACAAACAACAGAATAATTAAAACTAGACTCTTAGTCAAGTGCTCTTTAAAGCACACAAAACTATTTTTCAAGGATGTTGTCCTTAGGAAAGGAACCATCAATGTTACAAATTCAGTCCTGCACCAAAACATTTATTTTTCTTGAGAATAAAGATCTACAGAATTGGAATAGAGTCCTGGAAAGGCTTTGAAAAATGTTAAACTGATATGTAAAAGAGAGACTAGGCAAGAAGGATAAAGGCTAAACGTCATCTATCCTGATTATAGGAAAAGCAATTTAAAGCATATTTTACTGAGCAGTGCCAGAAGAGTACTGAAAAAGAAAGTTAATGCATTTTCCTTCAAAAAAGACTTCTATGATGTGTAGATATTGTCATATTAGAGACACTCCTGGGAAATGCTTGGTCAAATAAAATAGTTAAAAAGCAAAAATTGAACATTGACTTGGAAGCAAAGTAAAATGTATCTTCCCACTTCTGTGAGTTTTAATGGTAGTCATTGATGCTCAAAGTTATTATTGAAGGAAAAAAGACTGTTAGCAAGTGCAGGGAAATTGATGGCAACATAAGGCAATTTGAGGGAAAAAATGTGGGAAATCAAATACTATTGATGGCAGTGTAATTTGAATCAGCCAATCTGAGGAACAATTTGGCAGTTTCTATTAAAAAGAAAAATACTTATATTAACATTTAACAATCCCACTAATAAGGATCTCTTAGCCTAAAAAATTGTTGACTGTATACCAATAAGAAAATTGCAAGGCTTATTTAAAAGCCTTATAGTACAATTATTTATGTACTTAGAGGCATGTACTCACAAGAGGCCTAGAATTTTGCTTTCCAGTATAATGTAGTAACTACACTGAAAGTGAGTTCAGATAAATTAATATCATATTTATTTGTCATAATAGATATTTCAAGTATTGAACTGGGGCCTGGGAGATAGCATGGAGGTAAGGTGTTTGCCTTTCATGCAAAAGGTCATTGGTTCGAATCCCGGTGCCCCATATGGTCCCCCGTGCCTGCCAGGAGCAATTTCTGAGCATGGAGCCAGGAGTAACCCCTGAGCACTGCCGGGTGTGACCCAAAAACCAAAAAAAAAAAATCAAGTATTGAACTGCCACACTTGATAGTCGCTCTGTAATTCACAGAGGAATCTTTACATTTTTTTTATAATGAGGGGGTGGAGCAATAGTATAACATGTAAAAAGCTTGCCTTGCATGCAGGCAATGCAGGTTTGATCCCTGGCATCCTGTATGGTCCTCTAAGTCTGCCAAAAATAATTCTTGAATGCCAAGTCATGAGGAACCCTTGATCACTGCTGGGTGTGGGCCCCCCCAAATTTTAGAATGATATTAGAATGTGAATTATTTACATAATTTTAAAATCATAAAATAGTAAAATTTTCAGCATGCATAGATGAAGCATTTCTAAGCATTTCACACTTTCTGTGAGTAAATCAATGTAAATTGGGAATATGATCTTTTAACCTAACTAAGTAAAAGTACATAAAAAATTAAAACTGTTCCCTTCTTTTGACAAACACCTGCTGGTTAATAACTATATTGCAGGAAGTATAAAACTCATCATATGAAAGAGATAATTTCTGTTGGCCTCATATATCTCTTATAGAATTATAGACTCTAAATGTTGGTTATACTTTAAAGAATGTGTTCATACAAATAATATGACATTTTTTATTTAATAGAGGTTAAAAAATATTTTGAGACTCCAGAAGTGTAAGGGCATTTTCCATGTATAAGGTCAAACCATATTTGAACACTAGCATTGCTTAGCAATTCCAGTATTGATCCCTGATCATAGAGCCAAGAGTAACCCTTGAACACTCCATGTGTGGCCCCAAAAGTAAAATGAAAATATAACTCTGAAAGTACTCTCATTGTTATCTATAATTTAGCATTCATTTGAGAGCTTTCAGACCAAAATAATTTTATTGAAAACACAAGAAAGAAATGCACATGTCTGATTTTACAGTTACCCAAAAATTTGCCCTAGAATTAGACGTATCAAGTTGAAATAAATTAAATATGTTCTTCATAAATTTTTAAAGAATAGGTAAAAAAGTCTATAAACACAATAAAGAGTGAGTCATGTGTCTCCAGATAAAAATTTACCATTTCGTTTATATCAATATAAACTAATACATCATATTATTTACTTAAATAATTTTATTTATTACTGTATTTTCCGGGATATAAAACGACTAGGCATATAAGATGACCCCTAATTTTGCAGTTAAAACATATGTTTAGGCCTATATTCGCTGTATCAGACAGAATGCTCCTGTGCTGCAACTGTATGGAACACAGTGAGCCAATCACAGCAAGCAAAGGTTCAAAGGGTATACTGGAATATACTTCCTCTCTGACTCTGGCCAATCTGAGCAGGCTTTTGACAGTGTAGATTCGGGTCCAGAACATTGTCTAATTTGCATGCATCAAAAGCCTGCTTGGATTGACTGAGTTAGAGAGGCTGTCGGAGCAGCCTTGTAGTGCTTGATCCAATTGGTGCAGGATCCAATTGGAAAGTTTGTTTTGTGGCAACATTCAGACAATTTGTTTATATACTTTTATATACGTGGCATATATATATATATATATATATATATACAAGTTTATACTTGGCATATAATACGACTCCCAATTTTCAGTCGACTTTTTTTTTGTTTCAAAAGTCGTCTTATATGCCGAAAAATATGGTAATTTATAAATTACTTAATTAAATAATATTAATTGATTAATTACATATTAGAATTAGGTTATAAGTCTTATTAACTATTGTTTTTAATTTTGGGGTCAGTGTGATAATATAACAAACAAGGCTTTTACCTATATGTAGGCAACCTAGGTTTGATTCTCAGGACCATGTATGATCTTTTTAGCCCCATCAGAATCTTGAGTAGCAATATAGGAATAAGAACTGAGCACAGCCAGTTATGGCCCCCAAACCAAACTAATAGTACCGATAACAATAATTTCAATTAATAATATAAAAATCATATTACCACAGTTGTAAAAATTATTCTTACCCCAATATGATCTTTACCTTATCCCTAGTATGAATCCAACCTTAAAACTTTTCAGATTTAATCTTTTAGAGTTTATATGCTCACTTGGGGATTGTTATTGTTATGCAATAAAATATAATACTATATTATTGTAAAAATAATATGTTTTAAAGGATTATATAACTAGCTAAATGTAAATTTATGTTATCATTAACTGAGTGCAAATTAGCTGCCTTTAATTTTTAAGCTTCAATAGTCATAAATTTATACTTCTGTTCATAAAGTGACCTATTAGGATTGCTTGGGATCTTTGGGAACCCAGAGTTGGGTGTCCTAGTCCAGAACTAATAAATAAAAATCTGCACTTTATCTTGGTCTTTAGGTAATTCTTAAGCGCACTAACATTTTCATGGCACCTGTACAAAGTTCATTGCCTTCGCATGTCATCTCACCAGCACTACCACCAAAACCAGTAATTACTTTGGGGAAAATTGGTTTAGGGTCATACCCAGTGGTTGTTAAAGCTACTCCCAACTGTGCTCAGAAAATCAATTTACACTAAGGATCAAACTTGAGTCAGTTGCATGCAAAACAAGATCCATTTCTCTGGTTACTATGCCAACATTTGTCTAGTCCCTTACACAGCTAAAACTCTTCCACTCAGTGTATTATCTTTAGAGTTTTCATTGAGAATCAGCTTTTTCTTAACTTATTCTGTAGTCCTGGCTTTAGTAAAATAAGATACTAGTAAAAGAGAGAGAATTGGCCTGAGAGGAGAAGTTCAAGAATAAACCTCATTCTACTAAAGGCTGTTGATAGGGAAGCCTCTGAACTATGTGTGGTTAGTCTGGAAGCATTATATTTCATTGAAATCCAAGAAAGGGAAGAACATCCAGAAATCCAAGAAGGCTCATATCTATCAGCTATGATGTTCAAGGAGAAACTTCAATAAGTCCAGCTGTTCCTGGAATCAAACATCTTGCAACAAGCTAGACGGTATAGATGAAGCTAAACTAAGCCTGTTTCTGTGAACTTCTTTAGCGTATTAAAAAACCAAAATATCTCTAAGGAATTATGTTTAGTTATAGTCAATCAAAATATGTACAGCTATAAATTAAAATGTATACATGATAAAATTAGTTTTAAAACTTTCATGCAATTGCAGGGCCGAAGTGTTAGCACAGAGACAGGGTGTTTGCCTATGTGGCTGACCAGGACAGACTTGTGTTTGATCTCTGGCATCCCTTATGGTCCCCCAAACCTGGAGAAATTTCTGAGCTCATAGCCAGGAGTAACCTTAGAGCATCACAGGGTGTGGGCCCAAACAACAACAACAACAACAACAACAACAACAACAATTCATGCAATCTTCATTGAAGACACTCTTTTATGGGACACTGTGAAATACAAATATTTCTCATATTGCCTAAAAGTTAAATTAAGCCTTAGGGTTGGAGAAAACATTGGTCTTTATATAATAGGGAATCTGTGTAATATTTATTTTGATTTTTTTTGGAAATAAAAAATACTTCTCCAATTGTGAAACTAAAACAGTATTAACTTAAGTGTGCTGTTCTACTCTGCATTGTATGCTATGATTCAAATGGCAAAACAAATATTGATGCCTAGTTCGGAAAGACATTTTCACAAGATCAAATTATAAAAACATCAGTAAGTCACCTGATTAGTGTAGCACACTAAATTTTGTTAGTTGTTGAGACACACCTGCCAGTGCTCCTGGATTACTTCTGACTCTGTGAATAGGAGTTACTCCTAGGGAGAGAGAACTTGAAGAACCATATAGTATGCTAGGACTCAAACATCAGCTTCTTCAGTATACTATTGCTCCAGTCACAAAATACTGTAAACTTTTAAGTACTTTTCTGTATTTATTTTATACTGCCTCTCAGTATTATGATATAGTCCAAAGCTTTCCATTTTGCTTCATTTGCTTGGATTGTGCAAAATTTTGGTGCTTAGGTCCAGAGATACGGTGTCACTCACTCTAGTCCAGTAGTACTGACTTGGGATCATGCAGAACTTGAAGTCAGGGGTTGAGTATAAGGCCTGCCACAGAAAGGACTTTGTTCTATCTCCCTTGTTCTTTTTCTTAATAAAGTGCTATTGTGACCCACATATAAATTGAAATAATCATGTTGCCTTAGCATGTACTTGATAATGATTTCCTTAAGTGAATCTGAAAATCACAAAGATCACATCTGTTTTCTTAAATTATAAAATCTTAGTAAATATCATAGTATTTTTAGCTTAAAAATTGAGTCCCAGAAAAGTGGAACAAGCTCTTACAAGATGATTTAGCTAGTTCATCAAATAATTATGAAACACTCTTTGTTTCTGTATGCCTTTTGTGTAGCAGCCCACATGGATGACTAGTTTTCAGAAGGTTGCTGATGTTAGGTATGAAATTTGTCATCCCTAAAAGTATAATAGGTTTATTAGAAATCATTGTGTTAATGTGTTGAACACTAGAAAACAGTCACCAGATTTAATTCTACACAGAATTATGTACACTTTAAATTAAATATACTTTTTGTCCCATAAATACTATACCCTAAAAACAGAATAATATATGATATTTCAAGACCAGAGGGAGATTTACAGTTATGTTCTATGAATTTGAGAAAGGCTATTAAAGTCTTTTTCTGGGACACTAGGGATGGCTATAGAAATAAGGAATAGAAAAATATTTTCTTGATACTAAGTTTCAGATAGAGCACTATGTTATCATATTCTTCTGAACATTGATATCTTATTTTTTTTTATTTTTACATATACCAGTCCTGAATGAAATTTGTGGATTCCAATTCCTTGAATTAGTTCCCAGGCTCCAATATTTGTTCTTTTTATTACAAGAAATCAACATTTTAAGAACACATTTTATATTCCAAGTGAAATTCTAATATAGAACATCCAAAATTTTGAATTAAACACACCATAAGTACATTTTATATTAATATAATTTGATGACTAGTTAAGTGAACTCTATGTAAACAGTTGGAAAACACAAGACATCTTAAATTTTTTCAATTTTTTAATGATTTTTTTAAATTTCCTATTGACTTACATGTTCTACGTAACCAATCAGTAAAAAACACTTCCAATTCTGCCTTTATTAACCCTTTTACAATTTCTAAACAAAGGTACATTGAATTTGAAGTACTTAGATTATTTTAAAAATAACTATGACTCAAAATAGAAGAACCATGTGGTATTAGGGATCAAACAGAGGGTCTTATACATGCTAGGCATGTGTTCTACTATTTGAGCTTTCTCCTCATTCTTCAACAGTCAAAATTTATTAATACCCAAACTATTTCACCAACATATATATAATTGTAATGGGCCTATATATACCTTCCTTCAAAACCTGACTAAATTTCCTCTTCAAACTTTTCTCATTGGTGTAGATGTTTGTTGTTTATACACAGTAGTGTTTATACTGTTTATACACAGTACTCTGTATATAATGAGGTACTGAAATACTGGTTATTTCTAATAATTTTATAGTTATTACTTTTATATTAAGAATATTGTGTTGTGGGGCAGTGGTGCTAGAGGTAAGTGTCTGCCTTGCAAATGCTAGCCTAAGATGGACCGCGGTTTGGTCCCCTGGTGTCCCCTATGGCCCCCCCAAGCCAGGAGCGAGTTTTGAGCAAGTAACCAGGAGTAACCCCTGAGCATCAATGGGTGTGGCCCAAAAAAACAAAAAGAAACAAACAAACAAACAAATAAACAATGATATTATATATCTCTCCCTTGGGTGCCTGCAAAGTGAGTTTGGAGGGCTACTCAGGGCGCGACAGAAACTTGCAGTGTTGAGAAACAGGAGAACCACACTAATGGTGTTCAGAGGACCACCTATGGTAATACTGTGTCCTGAGTATTATCCTGGTGATGCTGGTGATGAGGCCATATGGTGCCAGGAACTATATATACCCTTTCCAGGTTCATGCAGTAATGTGTGATTTTCCTGCTGTATTCTATTCTTGTACGCATTTCTTCTATATTTCATATATGTTTTTTTATCTTGTATAATTTGTCTAAAACTTTATTTGAAAATTCCTGTTAAGATTTTTTATAACGATAGAATATATAATTTTATCTTAGAATTGATCGAATGCAAATTCTAAATGAAAACTCATCATGATTAAGACTTCAAATAAAATAATTTTAGAATATATTGGTTGGAAAAAGTAAGAGCTTAGTTAAAATTCCTTTTTATCAATGACTTACAGCCCTATAGATGGGAGAAAAATTCTCTGGAAGTACACATCAAGCTCCTGGAATCTAGGAATCTGTGGGCATGTCATGACTTGGCATACTTTACAAGTTGTCACAGTGTATTTCCAAAGTGGAGCCAAGGATAAAATTCAGCATTAACTTGACCAAGAACTAAAAACTCATATTTATATTCTTTTATATAGAAGGATTTATTATCAATTCATAGTATTTTATAATTTTCTTCTTTTGGAATGGGATACAGTTGAAGAATATATGAATTCAAATCTCAACTATATAAAATTGAAAAATAATCTTTTTATACAGTTTTCATCAATAATAGTAGTAGTAGTGTGATAATTTCTGAAGAAAAATGCAGGATTTAAAAAAATAAACTGAAGAAAAACTAGCATATAACTCACACATGCTAATAGTGCATTTCTATCATTTATTTATGTCAGCAGTGGCAAGTATCATTCATTAGAAGCTTATTTAGTACTTATAAAAACTATATAAACACTTATATTCAAAAACTTGTAAATTTATATACTTATATTTATATACTTATAAACTCATAAACTATATAAACTGAGCGATTAAAATTTTTAATTTTACATTATTCTTAGCCATTAACTTTTGTTGTTATGTTTTGATGAGGAACTGAGTCACATACAAGAAATGTAACAACTAGTATCATAACTGGAATTCAAATCAAATATTAGTCTTCCAAACATATCCTCTTAATAACTAGATAGCATAATTTCTCCCCCTATTACTCAATGAATCTTATCCAATGGGAAATTAAAAAAAAACAAACAATTTGAACATTCTACCTCATTAAAGCATAGTTTGAAGAAGCATACACTACATTTCATGGTCAAATATAAATTGTTCTTCTTTGCCCATTCTTTAGAATTAACTGTGCCATTGCTCATTTTGAATTACGGAACACCTAGCTTTGATTTAACTTACTTAAACAAGGAAAGACCTTTCAATTTGTGTACCAGAACCTGTGTTTATATTATGTCTTGTTGGTATCTTTTTTCGGGCCACACCCATTTGATGCTCAGGGGTTACTCCCGGCTAAGTGCTCAGAAATTGCCCCTGGCTTGTGGGGGGCCATATGGGACGCCAGGGATCGAACCGTGATCCTTCCTTGTCTAGCACTTGCAAGGCAGACAACTTACCTCTAACGCCACCTCACCAGCGCTGTTTTGTTGGTTTTGATATAATTAAAGAAATGCATTCAAGTATTCTAATGCATCTTTAAAAATCAAAATTAAAAATAAACAGAAAAGCATCTAGGAAAACTTTTATGAAGTTAAAGATGCTATCTGCTGTTCTAAGTGTGGATGATTTTATAAAAACTGTTCACCCTCTTTCAAATTTTTAATTTGTTAAAACTTAAGGCCTTATTTGGTTGTCACTTAAGGTACTTAGTTACTCTGGTTTTACAGCAGATACTTTTAAAGATACTTTATTTTTCAAAATGCAAACTGGGAAATGACCCTTTTGGAAAAATCTACTTATTCTTCCCACTAAATGATTATGATTTTTTTTGATTATCCAAACCTCACTCACTTTGGTTGGTTTCAGAATTCATAATTTATTACTTCCTAAACCAGTGATTTTTTTTTGCACCAATTGAAACACAAAATGTTTCACAAGGTAGCAAGAATTCCCAACAACATTAATGTTCTTTCTTTTAAGGTAGTATACACATTATATATTATTTGAGTGATTTCATGGGATAAATGAAGATGCAGGGGAATTTAACAGATGAGAATATAGAGATCAGCAGAGATTGCCAATGTGCTTCTACGATGAAATTCTTTAACTTATTCCAAAGCAGTGGAGTATTTGCAGGATGTTTTTGTTCAGTTTTAAACCATGTTCAACCACAACCTCAATAAGTTTTCATTTATATATCTTCTATTTTGGCTATTGTCATCAGTAAGACCCAGTCTCCACAAGCATCTGTATGATGCCATTTATGAGAAAACCAAGTCTACATTTTTTACTATTTAAGTAAAAGTCACTGAAGGCAAAACTAAAACCTTAGAAACCCCAAACTCCACAAGTTTACAAATATTTCCTATATTATTTCTGAACTATCAATTCTTTTCCTCTGAAAATCACTTTAGTCTAACCCAGAGCCTTACATTTAATTGTTTCCAGTTTCTAGGCTTGGGGTAGATGAGTATATTATTATGAGGATTACACTTTGCCATGTTAATGATTTTGGACTTTATCCTATAAGAAAATGAGTGCCAGAGTATAGGACAACATCAAATTTATCTCTAAATGTTCTAAAATCCGCAATATGATATTGGCACAAAATAAATGCCCATAAGTGTTTTTGAGTTAGAAATGTATACCTTTTGTTTTACTGCCTGCTATCTCTTATTTTCCTGTCTTTATCCTACTTTCTGAAATTTAAGAAAATGTTTATAAGGGGGCAGAGTAGTGGTGCAAAGTATTAAGGCCTTGTGTACTCTAGCCTAGGATGAACTGCAGTTCAATCCTCCAAAATCCTATATGGTCCCTCAAGCCAGGAGTGATTTCTGAGAGCATAGCCAGGAGTAAACCCTGAGCGTAATCGGATGTAGCTGAAGAACTCCCCAAAAATGTTTGTTTATAAGGCTGACAAGTTTATTATCTATTGACTGGATGCTAGATAAGTGTGTTTATGTGTGTGCATGTAGTGTGTGTATTACACTACCTCAGTGCCTTTGTAATGTACAAACACCATTTCATAGCATTTTTTCTGCTCTTAAAATAAACCCTATTTATCTCTTTCCTTTTCCTAAAGGCTCTCTTAGCTCTTTCCATTGCATTCTAAGTTCCTTAAGAATTGCACACCTGTTCTACACAACTAAAATTGTTTTCAGTCTTTCACGTTTTATATAAAGTATTAAAATTATATGTAACATATACCTAAATTTTATAGAAATTGACTATTTCTTTCTAGTGGCAATGTGTATGGTTAAAATTCTTTAGGGATCAGAATGATACCACTCTTTTTTTTTTAATATTTGAGTATTTGATAATAGGTTTTCTGGCTAAGACATGCCACATATATCTCATTAATTCTTAGATACACCAACCAACTGGTCAGGTTGTTTCTATGAAAATAAGTCTTGCAACTTTTTTGAAAATATAATACTATAAAAGCAAGGAATAGAAACTTAAGGTGAAACAACCAGAAAGGAAATTGTGGAAGTCTTTGGAATTTATCTAGTGATAATGATTGAAAGAAAAAAAGAATGGAAAGGCAATTCTTTTCTTCATTTTAACTGGATTTATTTCCTAGCTTATTTTAGTGTTTTTTTTCCCCCTGTGTTTTTGTTGTTTGTTGGGATTTGGGAGAAAATCGCCAGGTAATCAGGGGCTACTTCTGGCTCCTGGCTATTCCTATGCTCTATGGTGTGCAGGGGACCATATTTAGGACTAGTGCAACACCTTAAATCCCTGTACTAACTCCAATCCCTTAATTGTGTGTATATATGTGTGGTTGTTTACTGAAAATTACTCTTAGATCCTGATAAATGTAATCTGATTTCAGTCCTAAACTGTCTGTAGCACCATGCTGTTGCTGAGGACACCTCAATTCACTGGTTTAGGTAGTAATCCTTCAGTACCCATGCAAGGAAATTTAAAGAACTCTATCACTTAATAATGTGAATTGTAACATTTATTTCTCTTCTTTCCAGCAAAATAGGCAAGGAATCATTTCATCTCTTGTTAACCTCCGATAAAGTTTGTTGAAACTATAACACATGAAGCTATTACATTAAGAACTAAGTAAGGCAATCGGTGTGAAGGAAGATTTCTTTTTTATAATAGAGTACGCAAATTATATTTAATCAATAACTGAAACTTCAAAGTCATTTTTAAATTCTCAGTAAAACAATCATTGTCTCTGAGAGCCATCAGTTTAGATGCAAATAAATAGCAAAGGACCATTTGTGTTTATAAACAATGCAGTTTGGTGCTTTGGTGGGGCCATATTAGCCAGGTTGCAGCATGAATAGCAATATGCTATGTGTTCTATGGGTAATATAGTGAAACCTTTGGCAAAGAGTCCATTTTATCCCTCGTGATGTTCTGTCTTTAAAGGTGCATCCAAGTGAGTTCAGCAGGCAGGGAAAGTATTTCTCCTTGTCTAGCTGGTGCTTGTTTATTCTTTCCTTATAAAAACGAAAGGAATGGTAATTTTCTTTTATGAGCCATGAACTGAAAGGAGATAAATGGCCCTGGAGGGAGAGGAAGGTCAAGTTCAAAGTTTTTCTTGCCTTTGGATTCAGGAATAAGCAAAGGGAAAGACTGGCCAAACAACAAGGAGCAGCAGGCATCTAATGGCTAAGCCCCCCACCCCCCCTCCCCGGACTTTTTATGGACTTGAGCAGAAGTCACTCCAGCAGCTGCGGCGCATTAGTTCCAATAGTTTAGCAGGCTGCTTTGTACCTCTTGACAAAAGCCCAGCTAGCAACGGTGGCTTCCCTCCATGTTCCTCTGCCTGCCGTGGAGCTCGTCTGTGATCTTTGGCAGGGGATCTGCCGTGGAGGGGTGACGTTGAATGGGCTTCCGCTGGGGAGTGCGCTCGCCTTGTCTCCACCCAGCCCCATCTCCGCGGAGAGACTGAGGCAGGCAAAGCGCATGAACTGACAGCAGCTGGATCCGACCCCGTTTCCCTGGACATTTCCCCGGACGCCGAGCCAGGCAGTCAACTGGAAAGAGGCCAGGCAACCACGTTGTGCTGGATTATTGCCAACGGTACCAAGTTGGCCCAGGAAAATGGCTCAGCAGACGACAAGCCCGGACACCTTAGCAGTGCCCGAAGTGGATAATCCGCACGGTCCCAACCCTTGGTTGAACGAGGATCTTGTGAAATCCTTAAGGGAAAACCTGTTGCAGCATGAAAAGTCCAAGACCGCCAGGAAATCCATTTCTCCTAAGCTCTCTCCGGTGATTTCTCCGAGAAATTCCCCCAGGCTCCTGCGCAGGATGCTTCTCAGTAGCAACATCCCCAAACAGCGGCGCTTCACCGTGGCACATACGTGGTAAGGGCTGCACGGATCCTCAGCAATGGTGGCTGTGCCCGCTGGGTGCCTTTTTTTTTTTTTTTTCTTCTCCCAACTCCTCGCGTCTTTTACTTTAGGAGCAGGGGTGCGGGAAGATCTTTCATTATCCTTACCTGAGATTTACCCCCACCCCTATTCATTTACCTCAAATAATAAATCCCTCCCAAGTCCAAATGTAGGCAAGAACCCCTGAGATGGGTCCAAGAGAGGTGGAGGCGTGTGGTTCTCCAAGTTCAATGCCTTTTGCAAGTTCCTACAAGAAAATTGGATTCCGGATGTCAAATAAGAATGCAGTTTTGCTACCATGCTGATGTGATGGCCTTTTTTTTTTTTTTTTTTTTTTTTTTTTTA
>PVKC010006837.1:0-30402 GCA_004027635.1 Crocidura indochinensis | reverse complement strand
GATGTTTCCATTCTTTACAAAGAGAAAAAAAAGTCCATTGTGTATGTCTGCTAAAGGAGTATGGGGGTTAGGGTAGAGGGGAAGAGTCACTTGTTTTAAACTTTCAGAGCACATAGATAACTCAGGGAGAATGAAAACACTGAGAGGAATAGATTTGGGGACATGAGAAGAAGTGGGAAGCATTAAATGTTAGATTTAAAAAAAATCAGAGAAGTAGGAGAATTACTTAAATGTCAGTCTTTCCTAGAATTAAGCATGGGCTATATTGTTCATATGCTAGGGAAATGTAATTGGGAACCTCTTTTTATTTCTTCAGTATTCTTTACTTTTCCAGGAAGAATTTTTCTTTAGTTCTCTAAATACATCAAAAGTAACTCCCATTTCATTTCCTAGAAATTGATCATCTCTTTTTCCAGTTGGTGTACTATCTGTTCCACCTTTGACATTTTTACTAATTCTCATCAAATTAACTAAAGATCTTGATTTCCTGTAGTTGCCATATTCTTTATCAAAAAAAAAAAAAATGAAGAAGCCCTGCCATATTCTCTGCTAAACAAGAAGGGCACAGAGAAAGCCATCAGATATTAAGAATCTCATTCATTTTAGTCTTCAAGAAAAAAGGTGGGAAAGTGACTTGGGGGCATCTCTTTGTTCACTAGAGCTGGCAAATTTCCAGGCAAAAGTATTCGTTCATCTCATGATAATTGGACAACATAGTCCATTATGTATTTCCTATGATGCAAGATTGCTTCATGTCACAGCATAATGCAAGTGACATGAGATCTGGTATAGAGGACAAAACCAGGGAATGACCTCTGGACTTCCCTATCTAAGTATATGCCCTATGACCTACATAAGACATTCATTACTACCAGGAAGGTAAAAATAAGTGTGCCAAGAATTGAAACAAGTCACAAATATTTCACATCACAATAGTATTTAGCTAACTACATAGTAACAAATGTATAACCTTGATCAGTGACTTCAAGAAAGGAACTGCAGAATGTAGATATAATTGAGTGATTTCATATGCAAGTTTTTATTAGTCCCTAAAGGGACTCTACAAGTGAAAGAAAGAATTTTCCTAAGATGTCTGGGAAACTCTTCTACAGCAAGAAATGCAGAAGATCATTCATGACCCTGGAAGAGGTACTTCAGAGGATGTCCCACTCAGGCTAATGATTGGAATTTCAGACATATATTTATTCAAATAGTATTAAAACATAGGCTAACAACAGATTTGAAAAGCAAGTCAAACTTTTGCTTGCTTTGGGGTCACACTCAGTGGTGTTTAGGAATTATACCTGTTAGGATTCAGAGAACCAAATCCCATAAACCATGTCTGCATATGTCAGCCAGAGCAAGTGATTCATTATCTCTATGGCCTAGTAAGGTTGTCCAAACCTATACTAAACTTAGGAGATAAAGTCTTATAAGATAGATCTTATTGCCTAAAGAATATCAAATATTGCCCAAAAACAAAACAAAAAAAAAGAATATCAAATATTAAATATTTGGTAGAACGCCATTCAAGGATGCAAAAGTTGACTAGTACAGACTGGGGGGACATAGTACAGTACAGTGAGTAGGGTGCTTGTCTTACATGCTGCTTACCCAGGTTCAATTCTAGCACCCCAGATAGTTCTCCCAAACTCATCAAGAGCGAGCACCTGAGCACCAAGAGTAAGCACTAGCAGGGAGGCCCCAAAAGCACTTAAGTTTATAAGTGTACTTTAAAACCATATGGAATAAGATCAATATAAAATATAATCTAGTGTATAAATTGAAATGATCATGCCCAATAGTAGGTCATTAGTATACATACACACATCTATGCCAATTACACACAATATATAGTAATACATATGTATATCAATGCCAATTACAGCTTAAGGGAGGGATAGTATACATTTTAGTCACCTGCATACCCTAAAGTGTCTGAAACAATGAGTGACAAGAAAACCATCCAAATTACCTTTATTTGAAAGAACAGATCTCCTGAAATTAAAAGAAAAGCCAAGAAAGGCAGTATAATGCACTGTTTGAAGTATTCTGACATTATACCTGTAAGAAGTACAAGTACTAGACTGATCTTTTAGAAGGCAGGGCCTGCTATTTTTTTCTTCTGAAATTTCCAACATTTAGTTGTCATCTGGCAAACAGTCCTCTGCTGAATGAATACATGATCAAATGAATAAGAGTGAAAGACAAGTGAGCTGGTGTCCAGCATTCAAAAACAGGCCAACAGGCAGTCCCTTCTTCTTCCCCCACTTTCAACGAACCCAGAAGAGTCTGAGTAGGGAAAGGCTGGGCATACACCCTTGGCAGCCACAGATCAAAGAGAAGGGCAGGAGGATGCACAGTTTGACCAAGAGAGCTCACCAACCCTATTTCCTTTCAACCAGACCCTCCCATACATATCCTACATCCAAACACTGGCATTACTTTTAAATCCAAAAAGGCAGCAGCAGTGACAGCAACAAGCTGAGCTCGTTAGCGATCAACCCTCTGAATTTCCAGAGCACAGGAGAGCAAAAAGACAAAGTTTTACAAGATAAATGGAAAGGCAGTAATTTCCAAGCTTCTCTTTGAAAAGGGGAGGGAGCAAGGGTGTGTACACAGGGAGTGGAAGTCCTGACTTCCACCTAGGTGCCCCATTAGGCCAATATTTTGCTAAACCAGGTGTGTGCAATTTGCTTATTAAAGTTTTCACCCTGGGGCAACTGACAAGACTCATCAGTCCTAGAAGACATCTGCTATGACCCCAAGGCAAGTTAAAGCATATCCGGAATATTTTACAGCTAGAAAGGGAATCAAGAGAAAGGAGATCATTTTGCTTAAACAACTGACTGGGAGGAAAAAAGAATTAAGAGTGGTCTGTTCCCAGTTTTATGGAGAAATGATACCGTTCTCTTCCAAAACAAAGGCTCAAGGTTAGATGGAAGATCCAGAAAGAAAAAGAAAACTCTTTTTGGTTTTGTTTTACTGATAATTGTCTAAGTGGTGACACTTTGAGAATGTTCTAGAATGTTCTGGTAAAAAGTAAAAGTTCCAAAGAGCCCACCTTATTTTCTATGAGTCTGAGTTTGTTGCATAAGCACCTTTAAACACCCAAATCTCCAAGAAATTTAGATGAAGCTTCTTGGTCGTTGGCTATGTTGGGGAGTGGTGTAGAAAAGATGTGGCCTATTTTAGAGGGAATATCTGCTAAAGAAGCTAAAATATGCAAGAGCTTCAATTTTGTTTTCCTAAATAGTCAGGTGGGAGTGGGGGACACACAGGAGAAAATAAATGTGCCAGCATGAGAATAACATATTTTTTCTGTTATTAACCCTCTTTGTGGCATTTAGACACTACTGGATTGCTCTGTAGGTAAATCCTAAATCTTATAGGCAAATATTGACCCTCTTCCAGAGCAGAGTATTTATTTTTTGTTGTTTTTGTTTTTGGACGGCACCCAATGACACCCAGGGGTTACTCCAGGCTATGCGCTTAGAAATCACTCTTGGTTTGGGGGACCATATAGAATGCCGGGGATCAAACCCAGGTCCACCCTGGGTCAGCTGCATGCAAGACAAATGATCTACTGATGTGTTATCGATCCGGCCCCCACAGCACAGTATTTATTATCAGTTCATAGCTGGCTTAACTAGAGCAGAGCTCTGATTATAGGTGTTCCACCAGCTAGAGACCAACACAAAAGTACCACACCTTTGTTTGACAAGCACAAATTCACAGCACTCTTGATGGCCCTACATATTTATTACTTCCCAACTGTCCTCTTTGGAAGCAGAAAGGTTCCTGCAATTATACTTAAAAAAACTTTCTGAACAAGATTCTTCTCTTGAAAAAGATAGCTGGGGGTCGGGCGGTGGCGCTGGAGGTAAGGTGCCTGCCTTGCCTGCACTAACCTAGGACGGACTGCGGTTCAATCCCCAGGTTCCCCATATGGTCCCCCGTGCCTGCCAGGAGTGACTTCTGAGTGAATAGCCAGAAGTAATCCCTGAGCGTCACCGGGTGAGGCCCAAAAACAAAAAAACAAAACAAAACAAAAAAACAAAAAAAAAAAAGAAAGAAAGAAAGAAAGAAAGAAAAAAGGAAAAGATAGCTGACAAGCTCTCTCTCAAAAAAAAAAAGAAAAAGAAAAAAAAGAAAAAAGAAAAAGATAATCCCCCAAATCCTCTTTCATCACAGTTTCTTCATCTTAACTCCATGACATTGGTATATTCATTGATGATATAAGGCCATCCTGCCTATAGTGAATAATGATAAACAGATAGTTTAACTCATGAAAATAAAGGAAGGGAAGGTTAAAATTATGATCTGCACTTGGGATTTGGCTTCATTTAGTAAGGTCTTGTGTGTTTGTGCACTACTTTTAATAACTTAGTTACCCCAAATGATCTTGGATTCCATTTTGGTGGTCATAAAATGAGATGAAATAATAATCCCAAGATTCTTCTTAATTTCCAAATTACATGTGTTGAAACAGGTAGGAAAACTTTAAGGAAATATCTTAGTGCCGTGATGGGAAAGATACTGAGGGTCTAGCTTATCATTCTTGTACACCTGGTCATATCAGCCTTTGCAGCAAGTTAACCATCATTTTGAATCATCCACAGAAGGAAGATAGTCCTTGAGGTTCCATAGAACAAGCAAGCAATGACAGGAAAACTGGACTATAAGTAAAACAGAGTAAGAAAATTGTAACAAAACACAGATGAGTGCATACCACTTTCCACTGTCGATTAGGGGTATGATTCAAGTAGTTGAACCATAGTCTCGCTTGGGTAAGGAAAGCCTTGTTTTCATCCCAGCACCATTAATCCCCTCAAGCACAACTGGGTGTGCCCATAACAAACTTAAAACAAGAACAACCTGGGGCTGGAGAGATACTACAGTCCATAAGTCACTATATACAACCCACCCAGGTTTGATCCCAAACTACACAGGAATGACCCTGGAATACAGCCAGGTGTGGCCTAAAAATAAGATAAAACTAAAAAGAAAGAACCACCTATCCCTGATTCAAACTGCTACCTCCAATAAGAGGCACCAAAGAGCTCTTCTCTGATTTAAATATCCTCTTCTTCAGTTGGAAACATCTAGACAAGGGACACCATGAGAAAAAGTATTCAGGTTAGGAATAGTCTGCGATATTAAAATACAATTCTAAGAAACAGCAGCAATGGGGGAGAGCCACTGCATGGCCATTACTCTCTCCTACTTGCTGCAGCCATTTCTGCTTCATCTCAAGATCTTTCCAACAAGCCTAGACAGGGCACAGAAACCTCAAAGCAGAGCTCTAGGCTGCCTCCACCAATCAATCAGAATTGGCACAAGAAATAGAAGCTATTTGCCAGCACTATTGTAGTGTAATAAGCATAGATGGCCAAGGCAGGAAACTGGAATTCCATCTCAGGCTTCCCAAATAAATTTCTTGCACTGGGGACTTTGACCAGAACACTTAAGCCTGACCAGAATTGCACAATGAAGGGATAGGCAGGGTTCTTTTGAATCTGGTATTTAATTTCTTTGAGTAAAACTAGTGATTCTGCATTCATGACAGATGACAATCATGCCTTTCTTTGACAGCCATCTTCCTCTGCTTTATCATAATCTTACTGCAGTGTACCCAAAGCTCAAGATTTAGAATGTGCTCACATGCTATGTCTGGAACCTCAAGGCGGCACCCTGGCATTTTATTTATAAAGCTGGGATCCAGTAGCATTGACAACATGCAGTGGCTTGAATCCTGAGAGCTAGACACCCTTGAGTCATTCATTATCAACTTTCGAAATAGGCAGCATATTCCCTTAGATGAACAGAAAGACATTTCAATTTCTAGAATAATTTCAGATTTCAATAAACAGTCATCAAAGCACAGAGAAAGTTTAAAGAGTGTTCTTATGATGTGACTATCAACCATCTTTCCCCATCCCATTTTTCTTCTTTTTTTTTTTTAATCAGTAAAGTTCCATGAGATTGGAGGTAGTTCCTTCTAAAGGCATTTTAACCAGCCTCTTTGGCATGAGTTCATAAACATCTTGTTTATTATTTCACTAAAATACAAGTCTCAGGTTTTATTTAAAGCAGGCATCATACTCTTTTTTTCCACCAGGGCTATCTGGAGCATACTTTACCTTTTCGTTGGAAAAGCAAAAGATGAGGAAGTATCCCAAAAGCGAAACATTAGAAGTCATGACTCTTACACATCTTTTCTCTTCAAGGGCCTTCTGGAAGGGCAGAAGATAAGGGCAGAGCAAGGAACCAGAATAGTGTAGAAATCAGATCATCCAAAACACCCAGCAGACCTTGACATAGGAAATTCCCAGGAGCAAGATAAGCAATTTAAGCTGTCCTCTTTCTAAAGCCTCAATGATAGCACAAAGTTGGCCCCCATCTTAGGCCTCAAGGGTGACCTGACTCTGGTGGCTACTGGGGCAGCTGGAGAACAGGATCATTTGCCACAGTGATCTGAGTCACTTCTCAGCAGCATCTCAGGGTTAACAAGATCACATGTTTAGCTGCTACTTAAAGCCTTGGAGGCACTTCAACCTCTTAACTTGGGTAAGCATTAGAAGCCTAGTAGGTAATGTCCAACTCCTCAAAATAACTGAAGAGATGATCTTCCATTCTTGGAGCTTCTCAGCAGGCCAAGGACATGAACATGAGTTCTCCTGCTATGATCACTGCCTCTGCTACTCACAAATTATAGTCAATAGGTAGATTTCCTCAACACTCTTCTTTCACCTCAATTGCTTCTTATCTACTTCTCCACCAATCTTCTTTCCATTCTCTATGAGACCCTTTAAGTCGCATTCTCTATGAGACCCTAAAGTACATCACATATCCTGTAACAATACCTGGCATGTAACTTTAAAGTATGAGAGTTGGGATGGGGAGATTTGGTATGGTGATCATTGTGTGGGGGATGAATAACACATAAAGAAAAGAAAGCATGTCCCTGCGTTTTCTTAGGAAGTCAAAATAGCTAATCTGTTCATTTCTGCAGCAAGGTCATTTTCATTTTATTAAGTTCAATGCAGAAAGCATTCTAAAAGAAAAGAAAGAAAAGGTTACATTGACAACTTATGTAGCTTTCAAGAAGAAACTTCTTTCCGTGTGACTTTGGAAACATTGTTTATGGAGCTAGTTCAGCCATTCATTTATTCACTAACTGTGTTGAAGATCAACAAATGATCAGGCACACTTTTAGATCTCAATCAGAGTGAATCCTGTAGCCAAAGCCACCGTGAGTCACAAGAGGGTCAGCTATCTATGGCCCAGAACCAGTCAACAGGCTTAAACCAGGTCAGGCAGGCAGCCATATGGACCAAAAAAAGGTAACTGAGTGGATCGGTAGCAATTTCTTTGTATACAGATATCAACATAACGTAACTTCCCTTTGTTTTTGCCTAAGATATTAATATGACCCAAAAAAACACATCCATCTTAATTGATGAATGACAAATATTCTGTCAAGACTGCCTTCGTGGTGGGAGGGGGAGACAGGGAAATGGTCAAATGGATAGTGTCAAGAGCCAAGTAGCCTGCCACTAGATGACATTTCCCAACCCTAAATCATTTAAGTTTCTAGTACCTTCAAGGTGCCCTGGAGGTACTGAAGTACCTAGAAGAAAAGCCCATTCCATAGCTCTAATTACTGGCAGCTACAAACAACAAGCTCTGACAGCAACCCCCTTCTTTTTTCCGTTCCTGTGTGTAGACATTAAAAGTAGAATGGCTTATCCTTCTCCTGCCTGTCTAAAGATATAATGACATCACATCAAGGTTCTTAATCCTAGCTCCCCCAAAACCACATTTTTTTTTTTGTGGTTTTTGGGTCACACCCGGCAGTGCTCAGGGGTTACTCCTGGCTCCATGCTCAGAAATTGCTCCTGGCAGGCACGGGGGACCATATGGGGCACCGGGATTCGAACCGATGACCTTTTGCATGAAAGGCAAACGCCTTACCTCCATGCTATCTCCTGGGCCCCCCAAAACCACATTTTGAGGGTCCTATGATGGACCTATTTTTTTCTCCTGAAGTAGCACCTAAACACTGGTTTTAATAACCTCTTGTTAAATCCAAGTTCTCAATATGACCCTGAAAATCAGTCTGGCTTAGGAACCACTGAACCATAAAATATAATTAAGGTGATATTTTTTAAACAAAAGTTAAAAGCAACTGTCCACCTCATTCCATCCCATACATTTGCATTTCCTCAAACATTTTTCTTTATGAGTAACAAAGAAAGCAGAATAGTTTCCTCTATTACCATCCACACAGCATTTAGCAGTCTAGACCCACAGATTCTTCACATTCTGGAGCTGGTAAAACAAACACTGTGTGCCAGGTGTAAAGTTTGTTTAGCAGCTCCCCCCACCCCTAGTATTATATGGGCTCCTCTATCCATCTAAATGAACAGACTGAGGATGCTGATTCTAGGTAAAATGATAAACTTATCAAAAGTCTCCAATTTAGATTTTGAGTTGCATCCAAACTTCTGACCAAAAAATTTACTGATCCTTGGGTGGCAATATAAAAGTAAGAATACAAGAACCAAATCACTTGCTATTAGCCACATCTAACTTTGCTTTAAGTAATCATTGTACTTGGATACTTCAACATCAAACTTGGCTAAGCTGCACCACGAGTGACCTAATGATGCAGGCCTTATGAACAGAGTACTTTGGGAAAAAAAAACAACTCTTTAGAATGAGCAGAAATGAAATATGAATTAAAATCAGAATTAGTAAGCAGGTCAATAAACAGAAAAGTTGTTCTTTTTTTAACTTTTCAACTATACACTATTCTGCTCTTACTGGGTCAACATTAATATGGTCTCTACTTCAGAAAGGTTTAACTTTCCTATTATCCCAGTCTTGCTTTAATACATACTTTATATTAGAATGCGTTCCAGGAAGCATATGGCAATAGAACTAGGTCAACCATTAACCAAATAACAGGAAACTGCTCTGCAGCGCACACCCTTCAAAAGCTTGCTTAATGAGCTGGCTCTTCAGAATATGTCCTTCAGTGAGGTTGGAACTAACAGGATTCATGGGTTTCTTTAATACTGCAAGGTCACCTCAGACCTCGAAAGCTTCTGTACATACTAGACTTTCAATGGCCTGAAGCATTCCTCTGGAATGTTCATGAACTAACAGCAAAAGTTAAGAAGCATGCTTTCTGAATTTGCTTGACCATCTTCAAAAACATTGTCTTGGTCCATTGCGTCATTCTTCCAATGATGTTAAGCAAACAGGAACCACTACATATTCATCTTTGCCTGCCGCTACTTTCCCTATATGTGTCATGAGTCTGTTATAATCAGTCCATCCCATGAAACACATGCCATGAAACATTAGATACAATGGGTCAAGTGAAGTCTAGGAAAAAAGACCCGTCTTCCTTTCTCATATAAAACTCAATTGGAGTTTTCCCCCAGAATCATAAGCTTTGGATCAAGAGCTTAAATGTTTCTTCTCTACTATTTCAAATTCAGTCCTATCAAGTCCAACTTTATAAAGCCCTGAAAATCAATACACAATTACCCTCAAATATATATTCTTCAGAAATTACCAATAGCCAAACTCTCCTTGATTTCTTTCTTTTTTGGTTTTTGGGCCACACCCATTGACACTCAGGGGTTACTCCTGGCTATGCACTCAGAAGCCGCTCCTGGCAGGCACGGGGGACCATATGGGAAACCAGGGAATCGAACTGCGGTCCATCGTAGGCTAGTGCAGGGAAGGCCGACACCTTACCTCCAGCGCCACCGCCTGGCCCCCTCCTTGATTTCTTTAAGCTAAGCTAAATCCATTACTTCCCAATTCTATTTGATATAGATTATAGAGTTGGGAAGTTTCATTTAGATAAAGGACAAAAAATCTCACTTAAAATTATGTCAAGACCAAGTCTCCACATACTCAAATTGGATACTGCATGGGCAGCGATACTTAGAGATATAATCATTGTATAGTATGAGATATTAGTTTCAGAAATCTAGAAAATAGATAGTTCAGAGCAATATAGCTCTTTTATTTATTTAGAGGAGGTTGGTGTTTAGAGTAACAACCATCAGTGCTCAACACTCTTGGTTCTGTGCTTAAGAGTGACAACCTATCAGTGCTTCAAAAATCATTGTGCAGCTGCAGAGATCCAATTGGTTTCAGCTGAAGCAGACACATGTCAGGTAAATGCCTTGGTCCTGAGCTAGAGCAGTGGATAGAGTGCTTGCCTTGCATGCAGCCAACTTGGGTTTAATGTCTGACATCTATCTCATTTGGTTCATTCCCTGAGCCAATCAGGAGTGGAGAGTAAAGAAGAGTAAGGATTCAGCACTACTGGAAAAAAGAAAAAAAAAGAAAAACCAAAACAAGAAACAAAACAAAAACAAGGAAGACAAATGCCTTACCTCACATAAACTCTCATCTCATTAAGTTAAAAAAAATGCTGATTGTGGTTTACTGACTCAATGCATACTTATAAAACTATTCTGCTTTAGGCTGGGTAAAGCACTGATCCTACAGAGATGGACAAAGGAGACCAGGCTGGCTTTTCTGTAGCTTCTAGTCTAGTACCATTCATTAATTGATCAAAAGATAAACCAGCAGTAAGTCTTCAAAGTTGACTTGACTAAATGTTAACTAAGTATTTTCCTCCCCTGAAAACAGTCAACAAGGCTTTAGTGACTGAACATCTGAACAGCACCCTGGGCAAAAGGTCAAAGCCAAGAAGCTTGTAAGTCTTTAACATTGGGAAGTATTTTGATTTCTGGACATGCATATATCTTTCATCCATCTGTGATATTCTTGGGAAGGCCCACAGTTTTCATCTAAAGGAGTTAGCTATAAAACCAGAATCAAAATAAAAGAAAGAATCTCATCTAAGGAATTTAATAAATAATCTATTACAAAATGTCCAAGATAGTGCAAACAGAGGTTAAGGTACTACTCTTCATCTTTAACAGATTTTTGTGGTCATGCTTCCTAGAGGAATACATTAACTTTTAAAATCACCATAGAATGAAAGAGATTTAGTCCCCAGTGTCAAAAAAACTAAATGTTTATTAACCTCTCCAGCCCTAGTTTTCCAAAAGCAGCATCATAAGAATTTCATGTAACACTAAACTAACTTCTGATTCCTCAACAGACAGTCCCAGACAAGCATGCTGCCCATACTCAGAACTTTATTAAAAAGTAAGAAGTGGGAAGGGGGAAAAAAAACCCTAGTTTTTTAGGTACCTACTACTGCACAGAAAATAACAAGGTAAGGGGCTGGAGAGATAGCATGGAGATAAGGCATTTGCCTTTCATGCAGAAGGATGGTGGTTCAAATCCCAGCATCCCATATGGTCCCCTGTGCCTGCCAGGGGCGATTTCTGAGCATAGAGCCAGGAGTAACCCCTGAGCGCTGCCAGGTATGACCCAAAAACAAACAAACAAACAAAAAAACAAGGTATATATTTAGGATCTCATTTATTGCCCATTCTCCCCCCATCTCATGAAGTTTTACAAGTGAAGTTGTGCTTGCTTGTTTTTTCCAGAAAAGAAAACTGAGGCTCAGGGATTAAATCATTCACTCAAGGTCACATAGCTTCTCAGTGATTTTTAGATCTATGATCTTTCTACTGCATAACATTGCCAAGGTTTTTATGGGCTTCCCAAAACTGAGAGCAAAGGGATCCTTAATATGTAATCTCTGTACTAAAGTCAAGGGGTGATTTTTAGGCTGAGGGCATGCTGCTCCCCACACAATCTCCAGGACCCTTGAAGGATCTAGTGTTTCTCTAAGTGTCTAAACAACCCATGATGGAACAAGGTCAAGACAGTTCTTAAGATACAAAGCAAGATGAACTCAGTGGGTCCTGCTGCCAATTGCCCTTGTCCTTACTCATCTGCTCTAGCATGCCAAGGCCTGCCTAGGATGACGCAGGAAAGGGTCAGTAGGGGTGATTCTGCACCCCTCCAGATAGCTGAAAATAAAAGCTTGGTGCTGAGGCAGGCTGACTCCTAACAGTGTTTCACAGAAATCAAAAGTCTTAAAGAAACTCTTTGTATCCATCAACCTCAGTTAAACCTAGGAGGTATCTAGGAAAGCAGAAGTCTAAAGGTAAAAAAGGCCTAGAAATCTGTAGACTCAATTCCTTTTCAAAGTCCAAGTATCTATTGGCCATCCCTGTTTTACTTTACAGAGAAAGTGAATGCTTCATACCTCCTACAGCACTTCTTATCGCAAACACATTTAAATAGAGGAAACAAATGAATAGAATAGTTATGAATGGCCCAACTTATGCCATTAATAAAAATGTCCCTGACAATCACTCTTTCTCCTCTAGCAGAGCCTCAAAACTGACCCCAGAAAGCCAGGGCTGCTGCAGTTTAGAGCTACTTAACATAAACAAACACAAAGTCCTCACTGAAGCTAGAGGATGAGGTTAATTTGAGGGGGTGGCTTTGTGTCTGATTAAATGGAGCCTGGACTTCTGGTTTAATGCAACCCTTGTGCCTCCATTTAACCAACTCACCTCAAATTTTCTCAACTGTGGAAAGCAAGTGGTAAGGTGTTGAAAGAAGGAATTTATTCCTGCACTGTGAGGTCTTCGCAGACAAGCTGTACAAAGGCCCTGTGCTACTGTAGCACTAAGAGGATTTTGGTGTTTAGAAAAAGTTGATGGTAGGCCTTGCAGGGCTTCTGCTGATCAGCATTGGAGACAAGTCTATGTTCAAGAGAAGCTGTGCAAATCCTCCTGAGCAGGCAGCAGAACTTGAGAGGGCTCCTGGTGGTCAAGTACAATTCTGTGGGTCCAGTTCGTAGGAAAGATTTGGATTCCTCTCTGCCCTGAAGGTGTTATAGAACAACCTTTCCAACACCGGGCTCAACTGATATCAGAAATCACCTTTACAAGAGTGGGCGAGCTGTTCTCACTCTCCTTTTAACACAGCTGCAAGTCCATGGACTGTCCAGCCAGGTGTACTTGGGATTTTCCTCCCCTCTCATGCCTGTGAGGAGACTCAGTAAGTTCCAGACTTGATGTACTTGCTCATCAGCTTTTAGGTTTAACAGGGAAAACAATATACCCTTCAAATTGTGAAGCTTTTTCTACAGGAGAACTAGACAATCCTGATGGCTCTCTCCAGTTACATAGCAATTATGTAATTGCTAAGCTTCTGCAGAATAACTGGAACTATTCTGTAGCCTTCCACTGACTACAGCTGCAGCACAATGTTCCAAGATGATTGCAGCCTTTGAACCAATGGCCAGTTTCAAATGTAAGCACAAAGAGACCTACGATGGGATTCCATCTCAAGCAGAAAGATGCTCCTTCCTGCTTAACAAAGCTCTCCTGGTCTCCTCCTGGTGGGCACAGCTAACTCTTGCCTTTGTCTGTCCTACAGGTATGCAGAAAGTGGCTCACTCTGTTTATGTTGACAGGTTCCCAAAGAGGCAGAAAAGCAACTGAAGTTTTGCCAAGGACCATGCACAGGTAATCATTTAACACAAAATGGGGAAGCCCCAGAAGAGGGCAAGATGTAAGGGGGGGTTAGGGGACCAGGCAGCAGCATCTCTCTAGATTTCCTACACTGGCATGAAATGAGTGCTTCCCTTCTTTTTGCCAGCTCCAATCCTTCATGTTGACATTACACATCCTGTACTGTAGATCCACCCCCATGCTGCTGCTTGCCCAGCTGAATTATCTCCTTCGTCACAGCGGTGGTAACAGAACTGCTAGCTCTGCAGACCTGAAAGCACCATTTCAATGCTTAATGCACTCAGCAACTGGACATATTACCAGTATGCTGGGGCCAGTTTGTGGCCCTTTCAACAGGCAGACATTTTTCCATAGAACCTTCTGCTAACCAGATGGTCTGTTTGCCTTTTGCAACCAAACCACGAAACTTTATTAAATTCTACCAAAACGTGGGGACAGTTTACAGTAGTGTGTCTGGTTCATCTCCAACAGGGTTGCTAAGATGAAAATGACCTAAAAATAACTGGAAAGTCTACTTCACACCAACAGAGAACAAGATATTTTGGAGTAAATATTTAAATGATCTGCCAGATTATGTACCCCGGCAGCAATGACTACAGGGTTGGCGAATTATATTGTAAATACACACACACAAAGACTCAGAAATGCATGCATCAAAACAGCCATTCATTTTCTATTGCCAACAGCACAGTTCACCATTCCAAGACTCCAAGTTGTGTAAATGTCGATTGGGACACTATCTCCATCAGAATCACTCCAATTACATTTTTTTGAAAGTCTAATCAAATTACAGAGGGGTGCTAGCTGCCCTGGGTTCCACTACCATGCTACACCTTGTTGGGAACTCAAGGTACTCAATGAAATGAACAGGAGTGGATACATGGGGATGCCTCAATAGAACAGCATCTCTAAGGCACATTTCATGATAGTGAAGACTTTAAATTTTTACAACTCTAGATCATCATAGCATGACAAAGCATTTAGCTAACTAAACTTACAAAATGGACAGTAGACAGGCAAGGAGCAGCCCCTCTGCAGCAGAAGCCATTCATTGATCAGAGCAATCTGCAGAGGCAGCCATTTCTGGGGTACCTGGTGAGGACGAATTGCTTTATCTTCCTTATTATTATTTACTCTTGGTTCTCACCAAAGAGAAAAGTCCACTTTGAAATCTGGTATAAATAAGGAACTTCATGCAAGTGAAGGCAATCACTTTTTTAATATTCTGTCATCATGCAGAAGTCAGACTCCTACAACATGCCAAGAATTAAATCTGTGTAAAAGTGACATTCCCAAATCTCTACTTCAACTATGTCTCAAGGAAATTGGAAAAAATCTTTCCATCCCTAGAGCTTGCCAGGCCTCATATAAGGTCTAGTTTCAAAATGTTTTCTGTGGAAGAAATTCCATGTATTCTAACCAGACCCACAGCTACATATCCACTCTTTTTCATTAGGAGGTATTCACCCTTTAAGATTATTTCTCATCTTAGTGATGGACATGATCTCCTTTCTTTTCTCTAAAATATCTCAAGAAACAATTTTTATGTGGTGGCTATACACTTTTGAGTAATTAGGACCAGAGATAGTAAAGAGGGTAAAGCATTTGCCTTGCATGTAGCCAACCCTAGACTGACGCTTGCACCACATACAGTCCCCACCTGAGGATTTATCCCTTAGAACAGAGCTAAGAGTCAGCCTTGAGCTCTGCCTATGTGTCCCAACTCTGCCTTCTCCCCCAAAATATAATTACAGCTTCAAAGGAACACTGTACTTGAACAAACAGAAACTACTCTTGTCTCCTTAATAATCTAAAATATTTTCAAGTTTGAATCATACATACCAAATACCAAATAGAAGTTAAAACAATATCTGAGGACAAGAAATATGGATCAGGGTTTTTAAAAAATGGGGGAATGGGGCTGGAATGACAGCACAGTGGCTAAGGCATTTGCCTCACATGTGGTCGATTTGGGTTCACTTCCAGGCATCCAATATTGTCCTCCAAGCCTGAGGAGTGATTCTTGAGTGCAGAGTCAGGAATAACTCCTGAATATCCCCAGGTGTGGTCACCAAAACAATATTGGAAACAACAAAAGCTGCTTTGAATGTAGCTTTCTGGTTAGATCCCTAGGCACTACATGGTCCCCTGAGCACAGAGCCAAAGTAACACACCCCAAGCATCCCCCTCCAAAAAAAGAAAAAAGTTCTGCATGATAAAAAATAAAATAAAATTTCCCTAAGGGAAGTACCAAGACCAAACAAGTATAAGACCACTAAGCTGTAAGCTAGGCACAGAGGAGACCACCTATTCTAGCAGCCTCAAGGGAGAGGGAGGGGGACATGGGTGGTAGGATGGGAATGGAGGTGGAAGGAGGACAATTTGATATGGGAATCCCCCTGATTTTATGTTAATATGTACTTAAAATATTATTGTCAACAATATACAAAAAAATAAAAAAATATATATTATTAAAAAAACATGATTAAAAAATTGATTACACAAGTAAAATAAAATAAAATAAAATAAAATTTCCCATTAACACCTTTGTCTCTTTAGAAATTTTCAAAATGTAAAAACAAAATCAATCAATCCTTATATATAATTTTATTTGAAAGATGAAAAAATATTACTCTAGCCTAATTGCCAAGACATCATTCATATGGTCTTCATTTTTTTGTGTTTTGTTTGTTGTTTTAGGGCTACCCCTCCCGACTTGCTTAAGGTACTCAGGGCTCTGTGCTCAGGGATCACTCCTGAAGGGAAGTTCTCAGAACCATGCCATGCCAGAAACTGAACCCAGGCTTCCAGTATTCAAAGTGTGCACTCAGTCCTATAAGCTATCTCTCCAGCTCTGTGCCAACACATCTGTGCCAACACATCACCCACACAAGGCGGTCACAGGTGAATGTTTGGAAGACTTGGAGCAAACAAATTAGATAGGTACTTTTAGCTTCTACCAATAATTCCAAGAAATCTCTCTCTACCTTTAAGGAACTTTAAAATTAGTCTCCTCAACCCTGAGCTCTCAAAGCCTCTGACACTGCAGTAAATTAGTAAGATCAAATAGATACAAGCAGCACAGCATCCTCGGGCCCTTGCATTGCCCTGGCTGGAAAGAATCAATGGGAACTCTTCAGTCTGGAACTAAGATCACTTGGGAAGCTCTCTCCCCAACCCACCAAAGGGGAAAATAAGATTACATAGACATGGACTATTAAAATAAACACGTATACAGGGATGACTGAAGCAAGGTCACACATAGCAAACCCCAAATTGGCTCAGAGCTGCCTGTGTGAGTGAAGCCACAAAAGGACATTCGACATATTTTTCATGGGAATAAGAATAGCTTCCATAGACAAATCCTTCTATGCCAGAATGATGCCAAAAAATAGGAATAGTAATAACATCTTTCAGAAATCTCCAAGAAATTCACATTGATTAAAAATTCTTCCCCCACAGCACTCCAGGGAATAGCTCTGCAAAGTTGGAATAGGCTCTGTTACCACATAAATATCATTTTCCAAGAGGACATGGCATCATGCTCCGGCAATTTACAAATCCCTACTGAATTCACACAGATTTGGAGAGCTGCCGGGATCCTGGGCTGTCCCCAACCAGGCACCTGACCAGCACCACTTCACCTAAAGCCTTCCTATGAATGGAAAACAGCAGTGAAAACTGCTCATCACTTACAGCAAGCTGGCACAACTACCAAAACTGAGTTTAGATCCAAAAAAAAAAAAAAATTCCCCAAAGGGAAAGAGCCCTGGGACAAGAGTTCTAATTCAGTTTCTCTATCAATGAGAAGGAAGATACACACTATCATTGCAGAGATGGAATCATTCTTGACCCAATCATGAACTAGTGCTTTTGTACACATAAAAATATTTATCCTAGGGGGCAAGACAGGTAGCACAGGGGTTAGGGTGCTTGCCTGGCATGTAGCCAATCCCCGTTCAACCCCTGGATCTGCACATGAGCCCCTCCTAAGTGATCCCTGAATACAAAGCTGGCTGTAGTCCTTGAACATCACCAGGAGTGGTCAGAACTCTCACCCCCACCATGAAGTAGTTTAGTCCTTACAGAAGTGTTAAGATTCATGTTATGATTTCCCTTTTATTGTGGGAATACAGTAGTTAAGTGAATTCTTTAAAAACAACTAGGAATGAGTAGAGATCCATTTATTTCATCTTGGGTTCAAGTAGCCAGAAAGAGTAAACCCTGACTACCACATATTCACACCACTTTCTCAGAGAAAATCCCTGCACAAAATTGCATTTTTACCTAGAAATTCAAGAAATCTGTAATTCTAGTGTTTTAGCCAAAAATTAGAGAGAAAATATATAGTACCTAGGCAGAATACACAATGCACAACAAAATTATATATGTATTATTTATATTCTGTATGTATAGTATTAACGCAAAGCACTATGTAATATATATTTTCATGCGTATACCTATTTACATACATACATACAGACACACACACACACACATCAGTCAAGTTCTTGCTGTTCTTTAGTCAGTTCAAGGCCAGGCACATAACTCAGAGGAAAAGCACTTCATTATTAGCAAATGTGTGGCCAGGTTCAATTTCAGGTGCCAGAAAATAAATAAATAAATAAATAAATAAATAATAACACGACATAACTGAAGTATAGCCATGGAGTGCAAATTTTAATTGCATTATTTTCCCATAAAACTAATTGTGTGTCACAAAGGGAAGGCTGCCAAGTGACAATCTGGCCTAGTGATTCATAGTATCTCTCTGACATACCCATTTCTGATACAGGTGTTGTTTGTATTTCCTAGAAACCACAGTCTTCTTTGGTGAGATAAGCAATAAACAATGTCTCCAGCCATGGCAAGTTCTTTCTATGCTAGAAGACACTGGCAGCAAACACTCAGGAATTAAGAATATAAATTCGGGGCCAGAGAAATGGCGCAGTGGCAAGGCGTTTGCCTTGCACGCGGCTGACCCAGAACAGACAGATCCATATGGTCCCCAAAGTCAGGGGCAATTTCTGGGTGCATAACCAGGAGTAACCCCAGAGTGTCACCTGGTGTGGCCCAAAAACAAACAAACAAAAGAACATAGATTCAAATATCTCTGCTTTCTATACCTTACACACTCATAATCATGTTTAGTTTTTCATTTGGGGAGACATTGGATGTTTGAGGGTCACACCCTGCCAGAACATGGCCAGGATTTTCTTCTGGCTGGATGTTCAGGAGTCACTCAGGATGGTGCTTAGGGAACAATATGGGATGCCAAGATCAAAGTGGGGTTCAGCACATGTAAGGCAAGTACCTTACAAGATCCTCTTTCACTACTAGTGGGAATGTTGTCTGGTCAAACCCTTTTGGAAAACAAAAAAAAGTTAGGAATTGAGCTTCCTTATGACCAGCAATTCCACTTTTTTACTATCTACCTCAAGGACCCAAAAACTATTTTAAAGGACAGTTGCATTTCTATGTTCATTGCAACATGCTTCACAAAACTTGGAAACAAAACAAGTAGCCAGGAGATGACTGGATAAAGAAAACATGGTACATCTATACAATGGAAAACTACTTGGCTGTAAGAAAAAATGAAATCATGCAATTTGCTGCTGTATGCCACAGAATATAATCAGGAGAGGATTTGGATAGGCTGGTATAGTAGTACTGCAAGTATAAAACAATAAAATTGTACTAATGTAAACTATGAGATTTAAATAGAAATTGATTTTTATGAAGAACATTCCATACAAACTAAAAAACCTACTCAAATAGTCTTATTCCACCAAACTGGACAAAATAATATAATAAATCTTATATATTTATACTCCAAGAATCCCATTGGAAAACTCATTAATGTTTTGCGCTATAATTCAAATTCTTTTTGTTTTGTTTTCATTTTTTGTTTTTGGGCCACACCCGGTGACGCTCAGGGGTTACTCCTGGCTATTCGCTCAGAAGTCGCTCCTGGCAGGCACGGGGGACCATATGGGGAACCAGGGGATTGAACCGCGGTCCGTCCTAGGTTAGCGCAGGCAAGGCAGGCACCTTACCATCAGCGCCATCTCCCAGCCCCCTAATTCAAATTCTTAAAAAACTTTAAAAAGGTCTTTTTCTGCAGACACCAAAATAAATTATACACTACAAAATAATAGCGTCACTGAGATAACGGAAAGCTGGTGAGAAAGAAGAACACGCAGAAACATGTTAGGAACACCAGAAATTAACCATTAGAAGCTGTTTCAAATAAAATCACTAACACTTACCTGTGTTGGGGTCAATTTTGATAATTGTAGTTGATGTCTAGAAATGGGGTTATGAATATAATTATCATGAAGCAGCAATTGGGCAATCACAACCTAATTAAACCCACTGACTCGATTATCTTGTTTTTCCCCTAATAATCACATAACATTTAACACTTGCTAATTTCAGGACCTATGGGTGATGTTCATTCAGTAATAACAAGCTACAGCTACAGGTCAGAAAAGCATGAATAAGTTACTCAAACACTTGAGTCAACCAAAGGGTGGAGATGAATTTCAGGGACGGTTGACATCTGTTCTTCTACAGCACTTATTCCTCAGCCTCCACAAAATTACTCATTAGAGATAAAGCCAGGGGAAAAGAAATAAATGATAACTTCTAGGGAAGTGGAAGGACACCATTCTGCCTCCTCAAACACATGCAATTTTATGGGAGCAATATGACATGCTTTTTCACATGATTATGGAATCTGTCTCCAAAGAGATGACTTATTCTTCTCTGTATAATGGATGATTCTTTTGCCAGGCCTCCTTGCATAAACTTATGCATGGCCCTCAGGCTCCCTCTACAACCTCTTTCTTACATTGAGTGCATTCTCAAATTCCTTGTTCCATTCCCAACTGAGTGTCACTGTCCCCACAAAGATACATTGACCTAATTCACCTTCACTTTCTGAAAAGGAGACCTGCAGGCATCTGGGGTAAATTCCTCTTCATAGAATTAAGAGGGCTGAAGAAACACACTAAAGATTGGTCTTGGAGTGTAGGTCCTGGAATTTAAACCAGTTTAGACTGGTTTTGGAGAGTATCTTAGAGGTCTAGGCACTCTTTACCATGGCCTCAGTTCATGCTACCTAATACTAAGCAGAGTCCTGAATACTCTGAAAGCAAAATTTTTTACTTGGAGAGTCACAGGCTTTGGAGTAGTTCAGTTTTACTCTCCTCAACAATTAGCCTTTTTTTTTTATTTGTTTTCTTTTATCTTCATGAGCTTTTTTTCCACTGAAGGCTTTTATGTAAGAAAATAAGGAATAGTTAAATAACACTTATTGATAAATAAAATTAAGTGACAAGCTAAAAAAAAGGGGGGTGACTCTGTGTTCCCTTTATGATGATTTATAAACAGAACAAATATTTTCTTCCTACAAAGTGTTTGGGTATGAGTCTGGGGATAGTAAACCTCCTAAAGATATCCACAGAAAAATTAAGATCGCATAAAACCATCTCTGGTTACTTTGGAGCTAAAGAATCTACTCAGCAATTACTGTCCAACTGCCTGTCTTACCGAAAAGCTACTGCCCTAGATATCCGAGGGATATCTGGATTTGCTCCATCTCCCTTAGTACAAGTTGTTACTCTATTAAGGGCATTTGTGATCATCCATGAACAGGACTTTCCTTACTGTACTGTGATGACTTAGGGAGAGGCAAAAAGTTCGTTATGTCTCTGTAATCTAAATAGAACACATGGTGATCACTGAAAGGCAAGGGGCATACTAGCATCTGTGCTTTTAAGGAGTATATGAGCAATTTCCAAATAATTACCACTAGACAACAAAACTAATTTTCAAACATGTCTGTGCAGTTTTTGAAAATATTTCTTGGGCATACAGGACTCATAGCCCTCATAGGGCACTGAGATGGTCTAATGAGGCTCTACGAAGGGGAAACATAAAATACATTCTCTCCTTAAAAAGGAAAATCATACACTTAATTTCCAGCCACGGTAGATAGGTATTCTTTTTAAATAACCAAGTAAATGAGACTTCATACTCTTGAGCCTGGTACAATACAATTTAAGAGTACACATTTCTCTAAAGCTTACCCAGTTTTAACTTACTGTTTTTCCCCACTATCTTTTCTATAATCCATTAAAATAAAAAAGGCCAGAGAGTACAGCAGGAAGAGTGCTTGCCTTGCACCCTGCCAATTCAGATTCCAGGGTTAGATCCCCAGAACCCTACTGATCCCCTCAACACACCAGGACTTATCCACCTCAGAGGTAGGAGGAATAAGCTCTGAGCACCACTGGTGTGGCCCTAAAATCAAAACAAAATCAAACAAAAAATAAGATGCTCTGCAGTTAAACACACTTTACCAGGCTATTACAACAAGTAATTACAACAATCTTATATTACTGATATGTTATAATTAATTTTCCATTATGATCAGATTTCCTTCCACAGCACCAGGATATATAGGCCTCTCATAAGCAACTGGGAAAGATAAAGTATGAAAAACTTAAGCTATTAGCATACTAAGTAATAACCAACACCAATTCACACCACCTGAGATCCAGAAGGTAGTCCCCTCAAGGTGTGACTCCTGTCTCCCTACTTGGTAACTTGATGTCTTTGGCTATATTACTTTTTCTCCCCATACTTCCTTTCTCTAGCATGAGAACACTCACCGGTTCATATTAAATGTTAGATAAATGTTACCTAGTATTACTCTGACTATGAGTCACTCTAGCTGGTATCTATTTAGGTCAGCTTCACACTCTTAACCCAGTGTTCACATTTTATCCCACATAAAGATAGATCATGAGGGACTGGATCTAGATCAGGTCCAATTTGGGTTAACTGACTGATATTTGTTCAACCACTGGCTAACTGATCATCATCCTATAGAGGGATGATGTAATTAGGGATTAGAATGGCTAAACATTTGGAATCACAATGGCCTTTGGATATTGAAATGCTGGGGTAGTATTGACAGTCCAGCTTGTGATGCTTGGCTCCAATAATGGCTTAATTCCAAACTGGACACCAGGTAGTTGTCACAGTTCATTCCTTTTCCTTCTCAAACCTCTCAAAGAAGCATGTCTTTGTTCTTTGCTTCTAATATCCTGACAGCAGAAAGAGAAACACTATGGATATCTTTAGAAAGAACTATCACGGGGCCCGGGAGATAGCATGGAGGTAAGGCGTTTGCCTTTCATGCAAAAGGTCATCGGTTCGAATCCCGGTGCCCCATATGGTCCCCCGTGCCTGCCAAGAGCTATTTCTGAGCAGATAGCCAGGAGTAGCCCCTGAGCACTGCCGGGTGTGACCCAAAAAAAAAAAAAAAAAAAAGAAAGAACTATCACATTCTCTGCCCATTAATAATGCAACTATTTTCTACTGTGTTCCATTCTCCACTCATTCATTTTCCAGGGAAATCTCCGCCTAGATCTATTTAACCAGTTCCTTCACATTTTCATCTGTCGTTTGCCATCAGTATCAAAGTTGTGACTCACTGCATTCCAAGCCCAATTTTACTTTTCACAATAAGAATTGACTAAGGAATGCTGGTCTGAGCACTGGTCTTCACATTTCACATGCAATAAGTACCAAGTTACAAGGTCTTTTTCCACTTGCATTATTGTTTTCTTCAAAACAATGCCTTTCTTCTTCCTGTAGGCTCTTCCCCAATGGACCAGCCTCGTCTAGTTTGATGTGTCAATCATTCCCCAACCCTCTTTTTCTTTTCTTCTTCAGATCCAAGCCATCTTTCTTTCCCAGCAAATTTCCACCGCATAATTATGGCAATGCTGTAGCCTACTTTTCTGTTAGCTTAACAACCCTGTCTATTTTCTACTTGTGCTGATGCTACTGTTTGCTTTTCTGATGGACTAATCCGTGTATCCTTTCAAGGCCTGACTTCCCCTACCACGATAGCAGCTGGAGCTCTAATTCACAGGTGCCTTCCAAAGCTTTTCATTAGCAATAGAAATGAGATGGTTTCGAAACCCATTTCTTAATCTGCAGGTGAGTGTTGGAACCTTTGTGCAGCAAACATCTTTCAAGTACCCCACATTGTGCCACTGCACAATTATTCTATGTAATAAGTGCAATGTTATAGGCACATTTGTAGTGTTAACAGGGAGAATGTTCCCTCAGAGGAATATCAGCTCCCACCCACCCACTACCCCACCCCTCCTTAGCCTGCCTCTGGCATTTCCTAGCTCCAGAAAGAAGCACTTGGCTGACAGGAGCAAAACTGAAGAATAATGACTCTGCCTTCTTCAATCTGAGCAGGGAAGAGAGGAAGTTCCAAATCTGAAGGCTCTCGTTTGTGTTCTGGTTCAACTGGCCAGACAAGAGCTTAGGGATCCAGTTTGGCCTTCTCCAGCTGGGCTCTAGGGCAGATAAGCCTCTCCACAAATCCTGGGTTTAATTACTTCTGACACACTTGTCTCCCCTGGGCCTTCAGCCCCTGTTGTGATCAAACCAATCTGAATCGAAAGGTAAGTCTTTACTTACTCATCTTCGACGAATGCTTGATTCTTACTAAGGGATCCTAAAATATTTAATCAGGATCCACTAGTTTTTTAGTAGAATTTTTCTCAGCTTTTCTTGAAAGGTCTTTGTTAAAAGTCCACTCAAAAGCCCTGGCAAATAACTTCCTGCATCAAGCAGTCCCCACTGAAGTATTTATTTTTTTTTGAACAAAAAAGTTCCAACCAACCCTTCCTTCACCCTATGTTCTTTAAATAAAGTTGGGGTAAGATATAGACAGGCAAGCGAAAGTATTTTATTAATATTTAGAAGCAACATGCAGAAAACTGAACAAGCAAACACATGAAAGCAGGGAAATCAATACCAAAATACCCATGACCTGGCACAAAAAGAAACCTTCTCTCCAAGAGTAACTGCAGAAAAAAAGATTGTCTCCAGCTTGGTATTAGGCAAGAATGCTTTGAAGACACTGTAATCTGGCTCACTAGAATTAAAAGACAATGCATTTGCAGGTGAGTATACTGACAATCTCTTTTCATTCTAACCCAAGAAGAAAACAAATCTATATGGGAGTTAAACACCCATACACTGAAAATCTCAGCTGTGTTTCAAGGGACAAGGACAGGAGTCATTTGAAAGTAGATGTATTTTATGATAGTATTTTCCAAGCAGAAAGTGTAAATTCAAAGCACTTCCCATTGGCTTCCTATTTATCAGTGTGTACAGTTTTCCAGACACAAAGTTCAAGAATACAAAGATTCCAAAGAGCTTCCTAGTGAACTGCAAATACATTCTCAATTCACTACAGTCACTTGGAAACTTCTGATTCTTTTCCTCCAGGAGACAGTTCGATTTATAGTATCTTCTCTCTACTGTCCCTCCACACCCCCAAACCATCCCTAACTCTAACCTTCCTTTAGCACTGGCATGCAAACCATGCTGTTTTAACTTTCTTTCCTGTTCTCCCAGTTCTTCTGGAACATTTTATTTTCGACAGTCAACTCATTTGGAGGAGTGCCACACTGAGGTTCAACTGTTTACAGCATTAACTGTGTTTCTGCCAGAAGTCCACATCAAACTCTTCCTTGCTCCATTCTTCAGATTGCTTCCTGGATTAAGAATTTATGCTTTAGTTTGGAAGAGGGTTAGGAAATGTGGAAACTTCCAAACACCTCTCTTCTTTCTTGACAAAGTTACTTTCAATTGTCCAAGAGACAATGAGTTGCATTTCATCTTACCTAAAGTTAAGTTTCACTCTCTCAATCCTGATTAAAGGTTGCTTGTATTATTCAGAAGTCATGGAAAGGCTGATTTCATGGATAATGAGGAAATGGGAAACACTAGTCAATGATCTGCAAAAGGAAACAGAGTTCTGAGGAGGTCTGTGGAGGGTACATTTTCGGAAGAGTCTGAAACACTGGAAAATCACCAGTTATTGTTTTAAACTGGATTTCTGTCTCTTGGCCATTCATCAGTATTACAAAATGGCATCTCTAAAAGCAGCCAATTTAAATCTGTACCACATTGCAAAACAGATCCTTGGAGTCCAATTGTGGGTACATTGGTACATTGCAATAGACGACAAACTTCCAAAGAAGGACATTTTAAAAGGATGCCTCAGTCCAGAATGATAGCAACAGAGAAGAGAACCCAACAATGAAAAGCAAAGCCCCAGACCCCAAAAGCTAAAGCTTGAAAGCCACAAAAACAAAACTGATTTCTGGAGGGTATTATATCTGGATAAATAAAACCATTCTCAATCCTGGGTGCCCCAACATGTTAAATTGTACAAAAATCAATACCACTGCTTCAGTAATGTATGAGTACAAGTTCCCAGAAAGCCTGACACTCTACGGAGATGTTTCACAACCAGCTACAATCCTATGCAGTGGGGTAGTAGAAAGGGCACTGGGTTGGGAGTCAGCTGACCTGAGTTCTAGGCCTGGCCTTGTTACAGCTGAACTTTCTGACCTTGTGCAAGTCGCTCCATGTCTCCCTGCCAGTTTCCTCTTCAGTAAAATGAAGAGGGAAGATTTGAAATATATGCTCTAAAGCAACACTTCTCAACAAGAGGCACATGCCCTATGTGCCTAGGATCCAAGGGAGGCAGAGGTGAAAATTGCATAAGGGAGGGGCACAGCATGAAGGGGGGGGGGCACAGGAAGGAAGTTGTGGTTGGAAGGTAGCCACAGTCAGAAAAAAAAGTGAAGGAATACTTATCTACGGCATAAAATATGTAGCTTCTTCATAGGAAGTTCTGACTGGTAAATATTAAGACACTTCATAGTCAATCACCTAATATGCATCGAGATGTCAACTTTTAAATGATTTTATGCTAATTTCCAAGTAAGCAATAATACTATTTTATCCACTTTCCCTTAAACCTCAGCTTAATCTCTCTCCTCCCTTAATTTTTTTTTTTACAATAAATGCCTCTTTTCTCTTCCTTTCTTATTTTTTTAAGCAACCTTCCCCAAACTAAGACTTGTGCTATTAAAAGAGCTTAGAACTTCCCATTTCCTTGCTAGGGCTAAAATTAAACTGTCCATTCCTTAAAGCCCAACATAACATCTGCCAGATGTCTTGGCATATCACAGAAGAAGAAATTTCTTCTAGTATTATCTCCTCTGTTTTCTCATAAGCAATTAATAGGTCACCAACACCCTGCTAGTTTCTCTCTAGTTTCTTTAGTTTCTTACCAACATAATAGCAACGCGACCCTCACAAGATACTTACATAAAGACACACCTAATTTATGTTTTCCAGTTCACTGGATATTAGTGATAGATTCTGGAAATATAAGCCCTCACACACATCTTTTGAAATTTTCTTAATTTCTATACACCAAACCTTCAATCATACATCGTGTCAGTCTTTTGCAATATGAGTTCATCTCTTTCTTAATTTGTGAAATAGCAGCTTTGTTCTCTGGTAATCAAGAAACATTCATACAGCTTTCTCAAAGCTGACCTATGAGGTAGTCAACTACAAGTCTGATAAAGGTACATACCACAAAGGAGATAAGTAAGGTTACTTTAACCTAGAAATCTCAATACTCAGGAATAAGTCAAAATAGACTATGCCCTATTAAACTAACTCCCTCACACAGAAAACAGAACTCTTTCCCAAGGCAACTTTACCATTCCTTTCTTTTAAGAAAACTGACCACAAGGTACTCAACTCTATGAGTAGAGTTGTATTTCTTTATCCCTTGTCTTCCAGAAGACTTATTAGAAGAGTATATAGAAAAGGTACACACAAACACAGATGAATGTTTTTTGGTTTCCAAATCCCTAGGAAAACATAGGGAACATGGTCAAGGAATTATTTCTCATAAATCTAATAGGAGAAACATGGACTATGACTGTCCAACAAGAAGTTTTTGTGTAATGTGCATCCTAGTTCACATATATTTCTCCAGAATAAGTTCTCTTTATGGAATTGCATCTATCCAAGTTTACTTAAGAAGCCTCATCAACTAGACTTCTCATAGTCAAAAAATAAATTCAACTTCTGAGCTTTAACATCAAACAATAATGTTCATCTTGACACTCTTTTTACTTCTCTTATGGTGACATATCCAAAACAACTGTCCCAAGTTGAATGTGCTTGTCTAGAAAACTGCAAGAACCATGATAGTTACAAAGATAGTTCTTTGTAAGCTGATGCATCAGTGTTTCTCAGGTATCAGGTATGTTATTCCGTACATATTCTCAAACTCCACAAATATCCTTTGGATACTTAATTCTTTCTCTCCAGACATTTTCAACTCTAAGACTATCTAAAAGACACCTAAATATGTTATTGCAAAGTGGAAAAGGTGGTAAGTCAACAGCAGCACTGGTAACAAGTCCATCACACACACACACACACACACACACACACACACACACACACACACACACACACTAACCAAAGTAATTAACCAGCTATCCTGATATCAACAAAAAGTAAGGAAGTTTACTTTAAGATCAACATATAATGTGTCTAAGTTTATAGAAACATATACAGCCAAATGGATGTCAAGTCCTTTGGCAATTAGATGCCAAGTTATCTTTCTCCCAAAACTCTTTACTCCACTGTATTTGAATATCTAGTAGCATCCACATATGCACTATCAAATTTAAATAGCATTGATAGCATTCAATGAGCCCAAATAACAATAACAATAATGATAACAAAAGAGAGAACATTCAAAAGTGCCAGTCAAGGTTTGCTTTTTAATTTCTAAGTCTTCTTAGAAAGTCTCAGGGGGTTATTTAATAGAGGACCAGAGCTCTGAAGAGAAGTATTTCTAAAAGAGTATGTATACATTAGCATCAACTGACAATTTTGAAAAGTGTATATCTTCTGCAAAAACAATTTTTACTTCAGGTGACCAGAGACAATTATCAGCTAAAGGACTATGCATTTCTCCTCTCCTTTCACACCCCCTAAGAAGAACAATAACCCTCAATTAATGACACAACAGTTTGGTTTGAAAAATGTAATGGTGTCACATACAGCACTATACATTTATTGAATGATACTGCTACCAGCTACTCAATAGCAGCATCTAATTACATCTGGAATCTGAAGCTAATTCCATATACACAAAAATACTGTAGACCTAAGGAACTTTAGACATGAAAATCTGACAGGTCATGAGAAAGCAAAACAAGAAAAATGCTGGTATGTCGTTCATCAAGGTGTTCCTTATTTCTATTGAAGCTGGTACCTTTCTGTCTTCCTCCTTAGTTGATGAAAAAGATCTAATCGGTCTCTTGACAATATACTAATTGGTATGAATCTCCTCCAACTTTTTATGTCCCTACTGGAGCCCTTCTGATCTATCTTAAATAGTCCACCTAAAATTCTTCCAACATCTCCCTTCATCCTCAAGATGGCTACCTTACCTAATGGAAAAGCAACATCTTCAGTTGGCTTTTATAAATTCCTCAGACATTTCAGGATTTATTTCTTTCCTTGGATCAATTACATACATTCTCTAGGAGTAATCTGTGAAGAACTCCAATCAATGTCTGTGGACTGGGGTAGGACAAGGTTGTTTCTTCAGCTCACTCTCACAAAATGTCTTCCTACTAGACTAATAAATGCCTCCCAATTAAAATGAAGACACCTGGACATAAAGCTCCTCAACTGAGAGAAAATGTTAAGATTTTCTTTCCATCATGCCACTGTTAAAAAGACATGTAGTATTTCTAAAGATTTATGGTACTGGAGAACACAGAAGAAAAGAGGAATGGAAGGGAAGGGGAAAACAAAGGAACTAAAAGGCCTGATACACAAATGGAACAACCTGAAGAGAAATGTAGACCCTGGAGAAAGTGGTGTCAGTCAAGTCTGATAGTTCCTCTGAAACCTTGTAGGATTTGATGCTGTTTTCACAGATGAACTTAAACCAGACAATATAGTCTTGCAATGCATCAAAGCATCATGATAGGCAAGCCCCTGAACTCTAAAATCTCAGCTTGGAGTCACCACCACCTTCACAATGAGACATTAACATTTCCTAAGGATTTGCAGGAGACTTGGAGCAGCCACAAGTTGTGTTAAGACCTCAATGAAAAAAATGTTTCAGGTTTCCCCTTTCCTAAAGAGGGGTCAACTCCTTCAGGAACACTCAAAAGGAAGGGGGTGTGTGAGAATTCCAAGTTTACTTTAAAATGGAAACAGACTCCATAACTTGTGAAAGCACTTCTTTGGTGGGAGAAAAATCTGAGCAGCCCTTAAAAGCCCCTCATTTTCTAGCTCTATAATGAATAGAGTGAGAAGCCACCACAAGATTGCCCCTCTGGAGGGTGGAGCAGCAAGCTGGCAAGTCTCCTCCAGCCATCTCCAATAGAGCTTCAAGAGACATCCATAATGTTATAAACACTTCTCATCTCAGCTTTGTCTCCTGGAAACCAGCTCTCCTCCATTTTCTGGTAGAGTCACACTTGACACAGCTTACCTGACTCAGTTCCCAGCCTTCAACCAAACTACTCATTTCCCACCCAAACCTGCAAGCCATCTCCAGAAACCAACCAAACCAAACCAAAGTCAACCAAACCGCCAACACAAACACTCAGACACATCCCCCGGAGGAGCCCTGGATCAAAGCCCCGACTGGTTGGTCTTTTCCCATCCCAGACCCCAGACGCATGCTGAAAAATGAAACTTTTTATTTTTTACTAGGGAAGGAATATGAAAGGAACTCCAAAGCAGGCAGCCTCCCTCTCTCTCGGTAGGTTAGAAGCTACAATGAAAAGAAAATGAGGGTTCCTCCAGGAATGGTGAAAAGCTTTGGAGAATGAACGTGAGAAGGAGCTTTGTGTTTTGGAGTCTGGACTGGAACCAAGGCAGACAGCTTGCAAATGGAGGACAAGGAGATAAAGAAAGGGAAAGAGAGAAGGGGGTTGCTTCTATGGGG